>JAUZST010019471.1:0-32945 GCA_034779995.1 Parotocinclus haroldoi
AAGGAAAAACTCCCTGAAAGTAGAAGGAAGAAACCTTGGGAGGACCAAGACTCAAAAAGGGACCCGTCCTCCATGGGATTTTAATTAATTAAATACTTAAATGTTTATTAAAGTAATAGTAAAATTAAGTAAGTAATACAATTTAAATCAAAATTCAATATTCGGAATGTTGACTATGTTTGTGTTTATGGAACCTCTCTATCCACAGGTTAAACACTCTGATCCTTAAAATAATGTCCATACAGAATAAAGCTGTCACTATATCAGACTAAAGCTCTGCTATATGCAGCGTATCTGCACCACTTTATTGTGTACTTTGTGTGCTGTAAGGGCAGACAGAAACCCTTCCAGTTGCTCTCTCCTTCCTTTTGCATTATTTTAGCTGCCCACCCAACATATGCCACTTTACATTCCAGACTGGCGACTTAGTAACTTTAGAAAAACTATTTACCCATCCTATTTCACTTGAATTCTTATGTCAGAGTGTAATGTACTGAAGTATGACTTCTCATTTAATGAATAGTGTGGCAAGGTGTTCCGCTCCATAGAAAGGCTTGTAAACTGCATTGTCAACGCCTCCACAAACCGTTTCACCTCTTCGCTGATTTACACCCACTTTGGTTACACTTCCAAAATCTTTACAAGAGGTATTATATGGCAAGTCTTAGTCTGATAATGTTACAGCTAAGACCACTAGAGCCGAGTCTGAATCAAGATTAAGACTGGGACACTGACGTAGCCAAGACCAAGACTAGGTTAAGATTGGTTTGAATGAAAATGGAGAAAAATTTAACTAATTTGTAATTAACTTCAAGATTCAAAGCTTTATTGTCATAAGGACAGTAGGAAACAAGTTTCCCTGCCCAATGAGATTCTTACTTTGCAGTGCACCCTGGACGTCAGAATTATAAGATATATAAGATAATATAGTAACTTTAGAATATTAACTTTACAGCCATTATGCACTGTATAACACAGCTCACAAAATTAATGAAATATCCCCTAATTTTTGTGAGCAGCTCATATAGTTATAAATATTTAGAATGCATTTAATCATGTACTTTGTAAATAACCTAAAATTATTTTGTATTCTTACGTTAGTCAAACTAAGGCAATGTAATTCCCCTTCTGTCAAAATCAGTAACTGAAGGCAGCAACAACTTCAAAATCGAACATAGATGTGAAAATAATGCAAAATTTTGCAGATATTGTAAAGCAGGGTGAGCGAGCAAAAAATGCACATCTTAAAGTTAGAGAGCTCAAAATAAAAGTAACTGATTAGCGTTTTCCTCGTTATCCAACCCGATTTTTGATTTGATTTAAACATGTAGAGAAATGACTCATTTACTCTGTATGAATGGATTGTTGAAATTCAACAGTAGACAAAAATTAGTTCCGTTTCTAATGAACATTACCTCTGACAGATCAACTGACAATTTTACGGCTTCGAGAAGGATATAGCAACACTATTTTATCTGTAATTTTAGATGTACATTTAGGAGTGTACAAGGAAATAAATGAAGATGTTATGCAGTTATAGAACGTCTTAACACCATGGTTTGGATTTGCTTCCTTTCAAAAAAATTGCCTCAAAACTCCATGCTCTTCATTTGAAATCAGGATACTGAAACACCTGCAGGGAAAAAGTGTTGCCTGGTTTCGATGGTCGTTTCCTGTACTCCACTCATGTTTGTTGAGTTTGGCATCTTTCCACATTCACATGGACCCATCCTCATGAGTGTGCGAAGTATTAATATTACCCGTCATTCCATTCAGGTTGTATTCCTGCCAATATCAATCCCCTCTAGTACCCAGAAAAATATTCATCAGAGCTCACCAACCATGTTCATCAGCTGCCTGTAAAATTCAGTTTCCACACATGTTAAAAGTGTTTAATCAGTCAGAGCTTACTGAGCTTTCATTCATGCTTTAGTTTGAGTACCTTACATTTTACAATCAGAGTTAACCAAGTAAGTTGTGGCACCTTGAAGGAGTTCAAGAAAACATGTTTGCCTCATTAAAAAGAAAGACCTTTATTTAAGAAAATTAAAATAAATACTATACAGAATCCGATGTAGAAAAAGTTCAATACATGGCTTCTGTCTGAAAAAGGTTATCACATTTTATTTTAATAAATTCATTTAAAAACAGCACTGAGCAATGTAAACTGCACAGCCAAACCTCCAAACCTCTCCACAAGACAAAAAGTAACGTTAGAATCTCTACATAATCATTTGTAGTTTGGTCCTTTAAAGACCCCTCCAATATTATTTGGTGAGGTAGGTTACTGGAGCAACACTCCTCAATACAGGACTCACACTTGATTCTATACAAGACAACTAAACGGTGGTAACCTCCCATCTTACGTCACCTAGCCATCTATGGCACCAGTGAAGTGAGAAATGTGTTTAGAAAAAAAAAATGCTACTGTAAAATGGCACTATACAAGTTAAAGATGTAAAAATTATGTTCAGTAATACAACGCATAATGATTCAGCAATTTCTAATTGAAGAGTGTCATGCTTTTGTTCAAGCCCTGTAAAAGCGCATGGGCTCGACACACTCAACCTCAAGCAAATAAGAGCCAATACTGGGTATACAAGACTGACCTATAAACCCAACTGGGTAAGACAGGAGTTTGATACCCACCATCATACCTAAACAATAATAAACTAGAGCAGCCACAACTTACGGCAAAGTAGAAAGTCAATGAACACGTCGACTTCAGCCATTTGGTGCTCAGCTCTTTAGTCAATAGATACAAATATACAATACAATAAAACGTATGGATGGAACACCTCGTTCACTGCAAAGCTCACTCCAAAATTTAATTCTCAAATCCTAAAAAGAACACGCGAGAGATCCCGTAATGCAGATTTTACAATGTCTTGCCGTGAATAGTAGCAATTATGGAGAGACTGGATTTACAGGGGGTGGGGGAAATTGAGCATGTATGAGTCCAGAAACTTAGGAGCTAAAGGAATGAGAAGTGGAGGAGGAGAGGAAGGAGTAGAAATTCTTATTTAGATCAAGTCGGCCACGTTCATGGGCATCTCCTCCACTGTGGTGTTGTAGAAGGTCTCAATGTCTCGGAGTGTGCGCTTGTCATCTTCCGTCACCATGTTGATAGCAACTCCCTTTCTGCCGAAACGGCCGCCACGTCCGATCCTACAAAGCAATTACAGTTACCTATAAAGTCTGTACATGTACACCTTACCATAGTCAGTCCTAACTCTACTATAAGGAAACCAGCATGCAATTGTCACATTGCTTTAGAGAAGCAAATAAATAAATAATCAATCCACGGGCAGAACATACATTTAGCCCTTATCCAGCGAATTAACAGATACGGTCTGACAATTCAAGCAATCATGAGTTAAGGTCCTTAAAAGGTGCTTAAAAGATCCAACTGTGACAGAGGTGGGATTTGAACCCATTAGGGGTTAGAGTTCAGTACCTTAACCGTTAGGCTACCACCGTCGAACTACCATCTACATAGCATAGCTAATGGCTTGGCATATTTCAATGGGGAGAGAAAAAAAAAACCATTACGACCCTGTATAGAGAAAAGTATTAGCTAAATGCATTTAGACAGCCACGAGTCCAACACCAATTACAGCTAGCTACAAATAAGCAGTGAAAAAGAAATACAAACGAGTAACCTAAAGGGTTATTGAAGACGCTACCCAAATCTAAACGCTGTACAAGTTCAGATACTTGCCTGTGGATGTAATTCTCTCTGTTTGTAGGCAGATCATAATTGATGACCAGGGAAACCTGCTGCACATCAATACCACGAGCCTGTGATACAAAGTGTATGTTTAGTGTACACTTGCTTTTTTAAAATCTCTTAATATTGCAGCCAGACATGAACTTAAACCTGTTTAACTGCAATGACAAATGGAATGCAAACCAACCGACAGTAGGACCGACTTTTGCTGGCTCACAAGCCAAGTATTTGCAGATGTAACAAAATGTTATTAATGTTCAGCAGATAATCTTAATAATAACTGTATAGCAGTAAGACTACCTGCATTATGCCTAGTTAAGTGCAGGATGAATACATTTCATACATACCAGCAGGTCAGTAGTGATTAAGACACGACTGGAGCCAGAGCGGAACTCCTTCATAATCAAATCTCTCTCCTTTTGGTCCATGTCACCATGCTAAGAGGGTGGGGGAGGAGAGACAAAACTTAATGACTAGCAGAGACATCTCAGCAACTAACTAAAGTTACATCCAGACGGTTTATATCATTTTTGTGACGGCAGCTATTCAAGCACGAGTGATTGGGCAACATTCCACCGAGCATGAAGAAATGCACCTACAAATGACGCACTACCAGAGATCGAAAGGAACAGGTTCTAACTTGCAGTCCAACTCCCCCCAGACTTCATGACGCACCAAAGCCCTGTCAGTCATAAAGGCAGAAAAACGTCCCGTGTGATTTCATTTTCAGTACTCAAGTTACATACCAGAGCAGAGACGGTGAAGTCTCTGGCATGCATCTTCTCAGTCAGCCAGTCCACCTTGCGGCGAGTGTTGATAAAGATGACTGCTTGGGTGATGGTCAAAGTCTCATACAGGTCACACAGTGTGTCCAGTTTCCACTCCTAAAAGGGTGAAGACCGGTCATTAGACCATATGTAAAGGACCAATGTGCTGGCATTTCTACACCTGTCGGTTTCCATTCAAATTCACAAGTGTTTTAATCCCTTTGTCCACTAGAGGGCAGGCAGCAACCAAACATTACCAGTTTCCCAGGCAAACCAAAGAACCTTAAGCAGATCAAAATCTTGAAGGAGCCAATCCACAGTCCAATACCTTAAATCATACCAGTCATGTGAAATTGGGGAATTTTAATCCCTACACCCTAGTCTTAATTTTCTAGCCCGTCATGCATGACAATTTGCTTTTAACGATTAAAGAGACAATGAGTACTCCGGTGTTACACCAAACAACGTTACAACGATACGTGGCCACTAGGTGGTGCTGTTCACGCTCTGTAGGACTGATCAACTTTTAGAATAGGCATGCGCACAAGCAAAAAAAAAAAATGCCTTGCCTCTCTCTCCACGTTGATATAGAACTGACGAATACCCTCAAGGGTCAGCTCCTCTTTCTTGACCAGGATTCTCACAGGCTCCCGCATAAATTTGGTGGTGACATCCAGGACCTCCTGAGGCATGGTGGCTGACAACAGAATCACCTGGAAAAAAAGAATCCATCTTCATTTGCAATTTCTTACCAGCTATAATACCTCAAAACTGCAGACCACGACTAATCTAGATGTCAACTGCTTAATAGTCGTGCAGAGGGACAGAGGAACCCAGTCACTGTGGAGAGCAGCAGGTTTACTCTACCAAAGAACTTTATTCCCTCCACAGCAGAGACAGCTGGGGGGAGAGGGATCTTTGGCCAATGCATTTGTTAATGGTAGCTCAACAGATCATTCAAAGATTTAACCAACTCAAATCGTGCATCACTGCTATTTTGGTAGCCTGTCCAACAGGGAAGGTGTAAAGTTTACCTGAATGTCAGTAGACAGCTTCTGGAAAATTTCATAGATCTGGTCCTTGAATCCTCGGCTCAACATTTCATCTGCTTCATCCAGTGCAAACATCTTGATGTATTTTGGAGCTGTAGAAAAGAGGGGTGAAAAAAAAAAAAATCTCTAACCAACATTCGTATCACTTCATCCATGCAATCCAGTGTAAACACAAGCCTGATGTACCTCAAAGCTGAATAGATCAAAACTTTACTTTAAATGGTGTCATGAGTTCTGTTTATTACATCTGATGAAGTTTCATTATTGAACAGCAGAAGGTACAATCATGTCATGCTGACATCAGTTCTGCAATCAGAAACTATCCAATTAACTATCCAACTAAATCAAGATTTATTAGAGAGAGTTTAAAGGTTGTCAGCTGAAAACGTGCCATCTTTAATTTTTAATTTCAATAACCTAAACGTTTATACAAGATGTGGTTCTGAAATAACATACGTTTACACCATGTATGGTAAAGCTAAAAATATTAATATGTAAAGGAACTTTAAATTGTACAGACACGACTTAAAATATGAAAATCAAATCAGCACAGCATTGTTATAACCCTACGATCTAGTCAACTCACTAAAGCAGCTTTATGGTACATCATGGTTGCGATTTTTTGCTGAGGAAAATGACTACTTGGCAATGCAGTGTTCAGGTCAGTAAGGTCTGATCATGTCTCCAGAGGTCTGTGCTCCTGCACACACCCGCAACAAAACGCTGGAGTGCGGCAGAGAAACACAGGGGGCCCTGGAGTCAGTTGACACGCATGGGGATCATCATTACAGCATGAGCCAGTCAGAGTTTAGATTGTGTTGGTGCTTACAAAGATAACGACGGTTGAGCATGTCAAAGACTCGCCCGGGTGTTCCCACTACTATATGGGGCACGTCAGCCTGGAGCTTCTGCACCTCGTTACGGACATTGGTTCCACCGATGCAGGCATGACAGGTAGCACCCATGTAGTCTCCGAGAGCAAGGACCACCTTCTGAATCTACGATGACAAACAGAACATTTGCGAGTCAGATAAATTCATTTCATGATTCACAGGACTACAGCGCCATGAAACTTTGGAGCAATTAAGCTTGAAGGCAAGCTGTGGTTTAGCTGGGAGGAGTAAGATCTGAGCCTTAGCCAGTAAAAAGCTGACTTTACCTACATCGATGTCGGGACCAATCCCAACTCGGCCTAACATGATTAAGGACTATGCAGTCATTACTAAGCACAATAAAATACTAACCAAACTGCTCTTAAGCCATCATACTAACTGCCTTCTTTAATATTAATTGTAACCGAACAATAAGCCATAAAATATGCCCATAGCATGAAACAGTCTTTAGCTCACGGTACTGAGTTGACTGGGATGAATATGGGCTTCATTTACTCTTCCCTTAGCAGATATAGGAATGTGCCACTGAGACACTGCCTTGCCCAGTTGATAAGGGATGAGATGTTCATTCCAGAGCAAAAGCTACAAACAAGGTTATAAAAACCTGGATACGCTTACCTGTTGGGCGAGCTCTCTAGTGGGAGCCAGGACCATCGCCTGGGTTGCTTTTAGCTCAACATCAATTTGCTGCAGGATCGAGATGGCAAACGTAGCCGTCTTCCCTGTGCCGGATTGAGCCTGAGCGATGACATCATACCCTATGGGCAAAGGGACAAAGTGAACAAATGAAATCAAGGTAAAGGAAACTGACACTGCTTCCAAACCAAACATCTTGTGTATTATGTGCCCATTGCATGAAACAGTCCTTTGCTCACTGTATTGAGTAGACTGGGATGAACATGGGCTTTATTTGTTCTTCCCCCTTCAGATATAGAGCTCACAGCCACCAAGGGGCATGGCCTTGCCCAGTTGAAGAGGGTATAAAGTGGCTTTAAAAAATAAAAAACCTACTGCTGCTTTTCTGTATTCTAGACTATTGTACAAGTTGCACATTGCTCCAAATGAGAGGTTGAGTCAAATGTCTAAATATACTATGGATACTAATCTGACAGACATACCCTTGATACAAGGGAGAATGGCTCGCTGTTGGATGGCAGAAGGTTTCTCAAAACCATAGGCATAGATTCCCCTGAGAAGATTCTCACGCAGGTTCATGTCATCAAAACTGTCAACCACCTCCTTCCAGTTACCCTGTCAGGAAAGATGTCCAATCACAATACTTCAACCTGTGCAATCGTTTAAAGGAAATACAGGGAGCATGCAGTTATAAGAGCTAAAATACAGGAACTACAGTCCCTGGACCAAGTCTAACCTCAATAACTCCATCCGGCTCCATCGTCTCCGGGCCATTGTCTCTAGGTCTGAATGGATAATAAAATTATATTTAAATCAGTCATTTTCCCCAACAAACAACCCATTCATTTGCAAGACCCATAGATCTCGTTTCACCGACATTACAGATCGAATCGGAACGCCGCGAATGGTAGACCTAAAATGGAGGGGTGGCAACACGTCGTGGCTTTCTGTAGGAGGCCGCCATTTTTTGGGAGTTGGTCATTGAGTCGATTCTTCGACTCCAAGCTCGAGTCGGCATCGATACCACAGGACAAGGCCAATACGTGGGCAATTTGCTTATTTAAAACATTAACGTACAGCGAAAACTATTCACGTTATTAGCTATACGCGCTATAAACGTCGTAAACTGAACATCCAGCCGACCTACACAGCGTTGAGCAACTCCTCAAGAGTCGGTTCGTTCAGAACAGCTCAACTACATTCATTGAGTGAATCGACTCAAATTGATTCCATTTGTGTCTCCAAAAGCCCTTTCACTCGGCCTCGCTAGTGGAGGCTTAATTACTGAACATAACCCGTCTATTTTCTAGTACTCCACCATAAAACTATGAGCGAAAATCAAGCGCGTAAAAAGACCAAGTAATAACTTAGTCATATTACAGCTAGCGCGTAACCTAGTTCGGTTTTTCCCCTTAAATTTAGATTACTGCTGCTGATGTGCCAAACATTTCAACATAACCCAGAACTATTCTTTTCATTACCAGCTTGAGGAATTCGAGACTTGCTGACAGGTTTCGACCTACTCGTCAGTACACGAGCTTCCTTTTGTCTAACACGTAGGCCATGTGCTCGAGCTAATGTTCCTCGTAAATTTAATTAAAGCCGAACAACTCGTTGCGGATTGCTAATGAATCATATAAAACTATATCTCGTCATAGCTACTGGTCGATCATTTCGCGCGATTCGTGTCCATTTAGACAGCGATCGTGAGAAGCCCGGTGAGCACGAGACCATGTGGTTCAGGCCAAAGCCGGTAACCAGCGCAGTGCTTAGCTTCAGGCTAACGAGCCGGCACCATTTATCATGGCGACCTGATAAAACGTACTAGGGCTACATTGTGAACATCGGCTCGATCGATTTATATACGCTATTTAAATGTATTCACGGTAAGAACCTGTAAAATTGTCAAAGTTATTCGATTCATATCTACAATATCGACGCAGAAGCAGTTTATCAGGCCATGCCGCAACACAGCCACCGGCATTATACGACTTAAACGCGTAAAAACGTCCAAAATCGCCTCCAGGCGTACTCGTCCATATATATAACCATCTTACGTACCCATCATATCCGAGTTTTCGGCTTTACGGAGGCAGAATCTAATTCGAAGAGGCTCTAAAATCAGCATTACTCACCTATGATCATGTTGAGCCGACATTATCACAAAGAAAGGCAGTGCAGCGGAAATGTGCTAAATACGCGAACCCTGATTCTGGCCGGATAGATCTGATTGGAGAAAAAACAGCATCAATCATTGTAGAGGCGGGTCAAGTCTGCGTAACGCCGAAGAGAAACCCCGCCCACATGCGCTTTAGGGCCAAGTTACTGGAAATACTTGAGTTGAGTCATCCCCACCGTATATCCAAAAAGTGCATTAGCACAAACATTGCAGCACCAAAGAAAGAAAGAAGTTTGAGTAATATTGTTTCGCAAATGCTTAATCTACAGCTGCCAGAGGGAGTGTGGTGGCTTAATGGTTGAGACACTAGACAGTGGATCTGAAGGTCCAAGGTTAAAATTTCACTTCTGCCAGGCTGCCACTGTTGAGCAGGGCTCTTATCCCATAAAGACATTAATTGTGAGCATTATATCAGGTGTAATTTAGTCATGTGGCAGATGCTTTTATCCAGAGCGATTTGGAACTGAGTTTCACATTTCACAGTCCAAGCAATATCGGATTAAGGACTTTGCTCAAGTTCAGTTCTCTAGCAGTTTAGCAGAGATGGCATTTGAACTCAGGGACCTTCTGGTTCATAGTCCAGTACATTAACCACCAAGCCATAACAATAGGCACTATTGCACCATACAGATCTAGGGACTCATTTGTGAGGAACTCCCCGCAGTTCCTAAAATGCAAATGCAACAAAAAACTATGCAAAAGTCCACAAATCCATTGTAAAAAGCACTATATAACTAAATCTGCCTTGGCTTGACAAGGACAAACCGATAGGTGACATTGTGTGTTGGTGCCCAAGGGACAGTCATTTTGTGGCATGGTTCCTAGTTCAGAAAGGCAGTTTTGATTTCGGCAGAAATTGAGATTAGTTAGAATTGGCTACAGTTTTCCAGTCTTTTACTTTCCAGGGTTGGTGAGCCTGTAGCCCCTGGATCCTCAGCTTTCAGTTCTGTGCTCACAAAGCCTGACATGGTCTTCTGCTTTTTCAGCCCATCTGCAGCCCATGCTGAGCAGTCTAAGAATTTTTTCTGCTCATCACAATTTTACAGAGTGGATATCTAAGTTAGCCTTTCTGTCAGGTCTAACTAGTCTGACTTACCACTCCCATCAAAAGGGCATTTCCATCTAAAAAACTGATCTTCACTGGATATTTGTTCTATGTTGCACCATTCTCTACTCTAGCTTAGTCTGTTCTGTGTGACAATCAGCTATAGAAAATCAAACCAGCCAGACTTGCACTAAAAATCATGCCATGGTCAAAATCAGTGAGATCATATACTGAAGCTGCTGGTCCATAGCTCTTTGAGTTCATGCATGCTGGACTACAATTGGCTGACTAGATAATTGCATGAACAAAAGCTTGTAAAGGCATTCCTAATTCCTGAGATAAATGCCCAGCAAGTTCAGGCAAATCAGCCATAACATTCAAACCATTAGGCTAATATGGTGCTACCAAGGGCTGGACTGTCAGGGCATGGACTCCACAAGACCTCTGAAGGTGTCCTGTGGTATGTGTGTGGCATTAATATATTTTTTGATTGGATGATTGGAGGAAATATGATGATCTGTCTAATGTTCTGTTGGGAAACCCTTTTTGCATTCATACAGACATTAATTTGACATGTAACACCTAACTAAATATCATTATGGATTAATGTTTTTCAGATTGGTGTGTGTGTGTGTATGTGTATATATATACACATATATATATAATAATAAATATATATATAATATTTAGTTAGGTGTTACATGTCAAATTAATGTCTGTATGAATGCCTAGTCCCAGGGTTTCCCAACAGAACATTAGACAGATCATCATATTTCCTCCAATCATCCTTTATTATTCCATGGTTAATAAATGGTTCCCACATTCCCTAAAGTCCATGTGCTGGAAAAGAAAATGTTAGTGTGAGTCTTGGGCACAAATCGCTTATCCAATCTGTCATCTGACCATAATAATTTGTACCTAGTTTTCCTCTTAGATAACTCCTCCACATTTCTTAATCAACACTTCATCTAAATATCACTGTAATATCATTTAATCATATCAAACAAATTATTTGTTTTTCAGTCTGTGCATATTTTTATGTTTTGGCTGATTGGTGCACATAAACATCTATCTTTCACCAGAAATTTACAGACATTCTTAGCACAGCACGAAGCATAATACGAGCATTTTAGCAGATGCCCAATCTTTGGTTGAGCCCTGGCTTTGAACTAACAACATTTATTTAAGTAGTGTAAAACCATAAGAATTAAATTGACAATGACCCTTGGCTTGGAAATGTAATGCTAAAGTGTTATCATGAGTTTACATGCAGTGTTTTACTTGTTGTTGGGTGTTTTAAAGACACAATGACCCACAATGACGGGCTGAGTTGGCAGCAGATTCCTCCTACATGAAAACTGACAAAATAGGGCAGTACCTTGTCAAAGGTCACACAGTTTTTTCCTATTCACAGGGTGTTTCCATTATACTGGGCATTTCAATATACAACTACATTGGTCTTATAACTCTGCACAACTGAGCTCACTGCAGTACTACTGCAGTATTAGGCAGTTAAATTGTAACTCCACTACAATAATGGCTGCCAGAGCTTAGAACATTACATTTATGGCATACAGCAGACGCCCTTATTCCTTCATATTATTACAATTCATAGCTTGGCAGAGGTGGGATGTGAACCCAGAACCTTCTGGTCCATAGTCCAGTACCTTAACTTCTAGGCTGAGACTGTGAGAACAGGAGACAAAGAGAACGTCCAACCACAAAGAATCATCACGATTACAATTTTTTTTACCCTAAATATGGTTACCAAGGCTCTCGAGTATTTTGACCAGCTGCTTATTGTGTCTTATTATTGTTATCCACTAAAATAAGGAAGGTAGTACCTCCTTAATCACCTCGACAGCAGTGTGATCACCAAAGTTTACCTAGCAATAATATACGCAGCCAGATATAAACAAATCTGAAGACAAATACAGGTATGTGCCATTTATCATCTTTCTATTAAAATAAAACAAAATAAAAAAAATGTCTTTTAACTCTAGATATTGCAGCTGTGAACAGCCAATCAAGGGAATAATCTCACCAGCCAATGAGCACTGAAGAGCAAGCCAATAACAGAGGTGTAAGTCTCACCATTCGTGTGCTTGTGAGCTCACATTTGGACTAGACTGTTCCAACTCAGTTAATGTGTTCCGAGACTTTTTTTTATGGAAGTCACTTGTGTTGTTGTGTATGACTTCCCACTACTAACACTAACACTAACACTTGTTTATACATCAATGTAAAGCTGCTTTGTGACAATGTCTATTGTAAAAAGCGCTATACAAATAAAATTGAATTAAATTGAACTAACAAGCTGCAAATGGTGTTCATAATTGTATGTGCTTGTTCTGTTGTAAATATGCTGCTCACAAAATTGAGGGGATACTTCAAAATGACATAACCCATAATAAAATATCCCCCTAAGTTTTTTGAGCAGTGCAGTATTCATTTATTTGTTCCCCCATCGGGTTACATTCACTCTAACCTATAACTAAGTGTATATAAGCTTGTTCACATTCACTCGTTGAGTCTGTTTCATCTGGCTGATCTTCTGTTTTATGTCAACGTATTTTTGTCATTGAAATCATATATCAGGTCCAACACACTAACATTTAATTGTTAAGGCTTTCTCCTAGACAAAAGGAACAGGTAACAGTGCATTAGTGTATTTTACTATTGTACTATTGTATTGTAAATTCAATAAATTAAAAATCCAGTTTAAGATGCTGTGTAGACGGTAGCGTTCCATTTGTGTCTTCAGCAGTGTCTTTGACATATTTACATATTGTTCGCATGCAGTTTTCTTGTGAAAACACCTTTACATTTACATTACAGTAGCCTGAAAGGACCATATGTGACTATGGTGATGTCTGGTCAACATCCATATCGGTCAGCATCCTGTTTCACAGAAAATAATGGGGTCATTAAACAGAAACTGTATTATACAAATGCTGTTCATCTTTTAAAACTGATAATCGGATGGCAGCTTTGAACGATCTTGACAAGTGCTCAGTCTTCAGCCAAAGAGAAATGATTATAATTAAACAATGTATTTTTCACGTTAAGTGACCATTTGAACTGTGATGTGACCAGACGCACTCATCACTTTTCAGACATGATTTATTGGAAAAACTGAAATATGATTATACTTGCAGGCTGAGTAATATGACACTCTTCCCAACATTTAATAAAAAGTCTCATAACACCTTTACACTTGGTGTGAAAAATACAACACAACCGACGGGTGAAGCCTTTTGAGTCCAAAAAGGTTTGTATCGAGATGCCACAATTCAAAAAGCCATTAAATAAACAGCTGGCTTCTGACAACCACAAGAAAAATAACACTGATACAAAAAAAAAAGTTGGTGTGATAATTAGTTAGTCCAGCTGTGGTGTTCAGATGTTTCCTCTACTCTTCGTCTGGCTGCATAGCCCTTAAACCGTTATCACAGTGAGAGCTTGCAGTGACAGAGCTCTTTGTACATGAGTCGTCTCAGTTTGGGCATATCCTGCTGACTGAAGTTGAAGGGCTGCCCCAACGCCAAACACTTACAGTACTAAGACCAAAGAAGGTTCAGTGAGAATAGGAACAGAGTGGCACATTATGTAATACTTGGGATATTTACACTGCTCACAGTGTAAATGAGGAGACATTTCAAAATTATTACGAAGAGATTTTAAAAAAAGAAGCGTTTGATTTTATTTCATTAAACAATATTAATAGAAAAGCTAATAAAAAGTCAAACAAAGTTGATCGATTACACAAATAAAGTTATTATGGTAACTGAGTAGCAAGTGACATATTCATAGGGATGAACAGAAGCATGTCAAACTAGCACACGTTGTACGGTCACCCAAAACTGCCAAAACACACTGACAGTGATGGGGCATTGACAGGATCAGATTGTCCAGTAGTTCTTGCGGGATCTTCTTCGTATTCGTTTTGAAATATCCCCTCATTTGTGCGAGCAGTGCATTTTCTTTACAACATCAACAGAGATGCATCAATATTTCAATCACCAAAACTCTTTGTCCGAAAAAGAAAATGTGTGACTGTGAAGGGTGAGCCTTAGAAAGATTATGCTTATGGATCAAAGGCATGGACTCACAATCCCTAAAAGCATGGCTTTGATTGCTTCAGACAAGAGGTTTAAATAGAGGAGGTGATTAAAAATATGCAACAGGAAACAAGAAAACAAAGAGCTTATTCTTGAACTGTGAAAACTGTGAAGTAATGGATGAACAGAATAAAAATCAAGTGCCAAATTCTAATTTTAAAAAATGACTTTAAATGGTAAGATGCCGTTTGTTTCTTCACTGTCCAACATAAGCACGTTTAGCTTCAGCAGAAGTTAATTAACAGCTATAATGATTCAAGTACAATCATTTCACCATTACTTCTGCAGTTACATAAGTTATCCCTAATCACTTTTCATGCGACGTATCAGTACCAATTAAATAAACTTAGTGCTCAACCTTTCAGCTTCGGCCGAGAATTTTTAGTTGGTGCATCGGTAAATATCAGAAAACAGAATAAATTAAACGAAGCCATGCTATTTGAAAGCAGAACTGATTGGGTTGTTTGTGACTCACCTGAAGGACAAATGCCCCACAGTCACTGTCATTGTTCTGCCTCCCTACATTCTGAAATACAAACACAACCTCTGTGAAGCACACAACTTTAATCTCTCAGGCATAAAACTTAAATTCTCTTATATCTTTAACAGTATAAGAGATATATCTCTTACAGTGCAAGATAAAAATCTGTAGCATACAGTGGGGAATACAAGTATTTGATAATCTACCGATTTTGCAAGTTTACCCACCTACAAAGAATGGAGAGGTCTGTCATTTTTATCGTAGGTATACAACTGAGAGACAGATTCTACAAAATAAATCCAGAAAATCACATTGTGTGATTTTTAAAGAATTAATTAGCATTTTATTGCATGAAATAAGTATTTGACACAAAATAACTTAATATTTGGTACAGAAACCATTCAGAGGTTTCCTGTGGTCCTTGACCATTATTTTGGCCCACTCCTCCATACAGATCTTCTCCAGATCTTTCAGATTTCGGGCTGTCGCTGGGTTTCAGCTCCCTCCAGGTATTTTCTATTGGGTTCAGGTCTGGAGACTCACTAAGCCACTCCAGAACAATGAAATGCTTCTCACAGAGCCACTCTATAGTTGCCCTGGCTGTTTCAGGTCATTGTCATGCTGGAACACCCGGCCACGACCCATCTTCAATGCTCTTACTGGGAGAATGAGTTTGTTGGCGAAAACCTCGCAATACATGACCCCTTCCATCCTCCCTTCAATACGGTGCTGTTGTCATGTCCCCTTTACAACTTGATGGTTGGTAGGTAATCAAATGCTTAATTCATTTTTATGTCACTGCATGAAATATTTTCTTTTTAAATCATATAATATGATTTTCTGGTCTCTCGATTGCAGTGTACCTACGATAAAAATTACAGACCTCTCCATTCTTTGTAGGTGGGAAAATTATTCCCACTATATGTCACAGCTTGCACACATTAAAAAGCATACAGGAAGCTTCCCCCAAAAAGTAGATTGTTCAATTTTATACTATAATTCTAAAAAGATAGTTTTAACAAGTGTGCACTGTTCATGTGCAATATAATATATACATTTTTAAAGGTGATGTACCAGATGGACTCCACAACTCCCTGCTTATACTGTCTCAATAGTTGTTTTTAGTTCTGAGTGGCTGAATGAATGGTTTTGAGTGCCTGTACCTTTAAAGGTTAAAGAGCCAGTGCTCACAATTCCATGCTTGTTTCATAGAATGTGGGTTAAGGGTCTTTCACAGTGGCAGCTTGGCAGAGGTGGGATTTGAACCCACGACTTTCTTTTTCATAGGTCAATACCGTAATTGGGGGATCCTGTGGCAAGTAATGCTAGAACTTTACCAGAAAATTAACTAACATATTAAGTCAGTTGTTCGCTGAAAAGTATTGTTGCCATTAATTAGTTGTAAACTGCAGTCAAGCTATTTGCACCGATATAGTGAGTGAAAATTACACACTACAGAAAGAAAGTAATGTACATTATGCATTACATGCTAGATATGTTACGAAATCAATTTACTGATACTCATCTACCAGTACAATTGGAAATATTTCACAAAGGCAACCCACCAGAAATTGGTAGTCTGATTTCATTTTTATAGGTTATGGCACTCAAGGCATCCAAATTTATGTGCACCATGAAAACTGAGAATTATATCATATTTACCTAGCTGTTCTCTACAGTCAGCCATTGTGGCTTTTCACAGACAAAATATGCACATAACAGCTAGTATACAATTACCAGCTTTCTACATAGTAGTTTTAGGGTAATTGACCATTATACCGTTGGGCATACCATTTTGAAAAAGCCTCTCCACCCAGTAAGAAACTGTCTCTGCTGCTTTATAATAGCTTCTGCCTGGAGGTACTTATAAATATGCTGCAAGTAGAAAGAAAAATACAATGTTTTTGCTCAATGCAAATTATATTAAATGGAAAGAAAAGTTGAAAGAAAACTAATGTAAACAAAAGAAACCAAAGTTGTCCTGACCTTCGGACACCGGCGATTAAGAGTTCTTTGAGAATCGAAATAGGTGATGAAACGCTGTTTGATGTCCACGGATACTAATGACCAATGTACTTCCAAATGAATAGGAATCAACAGCAGGTCCTTGCTGAAGATATCAACCTGTAGGAAAACATCCAATGGAGGCTGATGTGTTATACATATATGAAAGAGACTGAGGGTTCAATTGTCTGAACTGTCAAAATTGTGAATTAATGCTAAAGAAATGTTTGCATCCACAGCTTAAGGTTAGTTGATACATTGGGAAAAAGAAACTCCAAACAGCAATTAAAGGGAAATAGAATTTCTCATTTTAAATGCACAATGCTGCTTTACTGACTATATTAGAAAAAAAATGTTGACACTCCTTTCAACATGAACAGTCAAATTTATATTAAAAGGCTTACATTTTTTGTCCACCGTTTAACACCTTCATATCCTTTAGTTCGCAGCTTGTCATAAAAGAAGCTGTTGAAGAAATGAACCTAAAAACATTTGAAAAGTTATTAAAAGTAAACTACATGCATCATCTAAACAACAAAAAGCTCTTCTTATTACTAGAGCTGCACCAATCGATCAGTGGCTTTCAGCTTATATAAGCGAATCTGTGCTGATCACACATACACTTGTGCAGCACTTTACTAACTTTAATTAACTAACTCTACTAACTTTAATTCAGAATTTGGTTTGTGTGTGTACGGAGCTTTAATCATGGCTCAGCCACTTGCCGGTTTGTTTATGAGACTGCTGCTGATGCATATTCGGGATGTGCAAGTCTTTGATTTCAGCAGTGTAGTCAACTATATAGTCTTGATTTATTTGATTTGGACACAGCTACTTCTTCAGTGTGGAAGCTCTTCAGAGCATGCTGTTGCAATAGATGCATAGCGAAGCAAGTCGTGGAGGAACCAATCTTTAAGAAGACATTTAGAACAGCATAATCCCACCGAATATACAAAATTTGACAAAAGCAACAAATGTAAAAAGGTTAAAGCTAAAACCAGCTGGAGTGCAGAGCCAGGCACAAGCCTGCAGCCCCTGCTATCCTTCTTTAGCAAAGATAAAGGTTCCATTAAAAGGAAAGACAAAAATGTATCTTTAATGCTTTAATTTATTCTTCTAGATTATATTATATAACATATAATATTATTATTAGAAAGAAAGAAACGGCCAAAATCTGAATCAATTGGTGCATCTCTACTCATTTTCCCTCACCTTGTCAATCACTGAATCCATCACAAGGTCTCCATACATGTTCATGACCTGTGAAAAGCAATAAAGAAAATATGGGTGGGAAAAATATTTTAATCCAAGCCAACAACCAATGTATATTAACTTCTGTACCTGGTCGTTGAGCCAGTTCTGTCCATGCAGCGTGCCAAGATCATCCATTGTTAGAACGTGACGCTTGTAGTTAACACTGAACCCTCGCACCACGCTCGTCTCAGGAGACCTCTGGTAGGAATGAATTATCTTGTGGACCTCTGCTTTTCTGATGTAACCAGTCACAATTCGGTCAGTTTAAATGGCAACTTTAAGTAAAAATCACTACACCCACACAACTTTTCTGAATATTGCCAGCTTGTGTTAGACTTATTATTGCTAAATTAAAAGTTATTTAATTGCAGCATCCTACCTGTGAGGTTGAGAAAAGCTCTCACTGAAGATCTCCTGCAGTTGCTGTACTATGTCATCAGTATGTATAGGGATCAAACTGCCATATTTATGAAGAGATTCATCCAAAATGCCTAGATGATTAACAAATAACACGAATTAAATTACCATGAATACACTTACACAGTGATTTTTAAAGATCTTAAAAGAAAAAAAAAATCTCTAGTAATCAGAGATTGGCATTAATGAGACACTTCAAAAACATCTCATTACATGGTATATTTATGACATGATATATTTTTTGCTGTCATTTTACAAAAAGAGAATCACATACAGTGTCTTTATAAAGCAATCACGTGCCAGGCATGTTGTCAAACCATCCCGTTACTCTGGACATTGTGTGTTTACTGGAACTGTTAAATAAACCTAAAATAAATTATGCTTTCTATAATCTAATAGTACCATATACACGGTAGTATAAATAATAACATGTGAAAGTATTCACTCATATGGTGTTTCCTGTTTTGTTTCATTACAGCCAATAATCAAAATGAATTATTTTTGTACCATTTGTTTTACATTATATGGCAACCACATTAAATGTGCTAAATACTTGTGACACATATAATAAGACAGAACTGATATAAAGCAGAACTGTTTAATGCTACTAATAACTTTTCATGATTCTTTTTGCTGCATTTACAGGTGCAAGTCTCTTAGCACATCAAGGCACTTGGCCTTTTGCCCATTATTCAAGGCAAAACTGATCCAGCTCCTTCTAGTTAGATGGGTTGTGTTGGTCATTTAGACTCTCCAATGGATTGGATTTTGACTAGTCCATCTCATAACATTGAAATGTTTCCATTTAAACCACTCCAGCCTAGCTTTAGCTGGAAAGCAAATCTCTGACGCAGTCTTAAATCTCTGACAGACATTTGGCTGGTGTGCTATTTTCAGTCCCATCAGGGGTATTTAAAGACTCCAGCAGCACTGCTGTGCCTCATTCACTTATGTTACAGCCCCACACACTAAGATGTTCCTTTTATCATCTCCGACAAGCTTTCCCTCCCACAGACACAGCAAAGCATGCCACATGATACCCAATGCAACTTGAAAGCAAATCAAGGATGTAAACAACCGGGTTCTCCATAAAACAAATACAAATAAAAATCATTATATAATACTAAGTGCATTAAAATTAGAGCATTCTTTTTTTGTTACATTTGAAAAGCTCTTGCTTCCTGCATTTGAAGTGTAATAACATTTTAAAACACATGAAATGACCCAAAATACAAATGAGTGTCAGGCTTATTCAGTTGTTTTTGACTTTCCAATAATTTCCAAATCTTCCTAAGTTTAATATGAATATTTACCTTGGACACAGGACACTTGCTCTTTTGTGAGGGCTATCTCCATTCTCTGCATGGAAATTGTAGAGAAAACTTGCCCCTCACTTCTTCCAGCACTGTCAGCTGAGCTGAACTGCGAGTTGCCGTGATAAATGTTTAAGTCTCTGAATTGAGCAGCTGTGAAGAGGTGGGCACATTTTTCATGACACATTCTGAGTGAAAAAAAATAACCAAACTATTGGAACCTGCTTAACAAACACAGACAAACCTTACCCGTGTCGCTTTCAAGTGTAGTCTGCACTGCTAGTCTTGAATTGTTCAGACCACGATCTCGCTTCTGCCTACTTGCATAAAGGTTATACTGGCGCCACCGCCTTGCCCGCCTGTACCCAAGGGCTCCAACCCACTGTGCTCGCTGTCGCCAGGTCTTCCAGTCCTGTGCAAGTCGAAAACGCAGACGTGTGCAGGCCCGGAGCCGCCTCCACCGTTTGAGCCTCTGCTGCCTGAGGCACTGTAGCCGAAACCAGAGAGGTCTTTCTGCTGTGTCCTTTGCATCTGGGTTGGTAGGCTCCTCATTTGCAGGTGAAACGGTTGGGTAATAATGTACTTGTGCCACCTGAGAACCTATTTCACGTGGGTCATGCCAGTCACCTAATCCTTCCTCCTCTTCTAAAGGAGCACATTCAGAACTAATCTCCTCGCCGTCATCCAACTGCTCCTCTTCTAATTCTTCAGCCTCCTCTTCATCATATCCATCCTCTTCATCCATCTCATCTGCCTCCATGTACTCTCCAGTCCATACCCTTTCCTTGTGGCCCAGTTTGAAGTCCATGGCACTTTGGACATTGGGAGGGGAGTCAGGCCCCAACAGGTGCCCTCCTGCCATACCTCCACCACTGCCATCATGGCTCACCGCCAAGGAGAGTTCCTCCTGCCAGCGGTTTGGAGCCAAGCTTGCCCCGCCGTCTCTCATCGTCCACGGGCAACCTGCTACCTGCGCCAGCTCGCCGCCTGCAACATCAAAGGTCATATGTGATTAACTGATTTATAATGCATTGCCTGATAAGCATCATTAAGTGTCTTTACATGCACTTAATAATCCAAACATAATTAGATTTCTGCAGGTATCCGTTAATTCACGTGCTCATGTAAACAGCATTACCCCATTTTAAAAATAAGATTTAAAAAAAAAAGATAAATAGAGCTGGATTTCATCTCCATAGACAAAATGAAAAGTAATACAGCGGAAAAAAAAAAATACCTCAACCCAGTGAAGCCTGCCAAACCCCTCTTACAACAAAATATTAACTTATCTCTATAGTGCATCCGAATTATAACAACGAAAAAGCTACGACATTTTCACTACCACTAAAGCAGAGACACTGCTCCTTTTACCTGAAAACTGCTGCCTTTGAACAAAAATGTATAATAATAATAAACTTTCAGCATGCTTTATCAATAGCTTAACAAATAAAAAGTAAAACAGTTATTGAATAATTATAAAAAGTCAAACAGAGCTATGCAACGAATCACATCGTAATAATTGAAACCAAAATAAATTCATACAGGTCTGCACGATTTAACGACCATCTGACCAACGTCCGGTTGCTTTAAAATAAATCTCAAAACAGCCAGGACACTACTGCACTTCCTGACATGTTAAAGTAATCCTGTAATTTATAATACTGTACTGAACACAGCTAGCCACAAAATCAAAACAATGCTACAATTCCCTGAGCAGATGCGGGAGCTAAGAGTCAAAAGCTCCCTACATTGTTAGCTCACAATTAGACTAGAGACTGTATCAAGTCGGCTGATGAGTTTAGAGACTTTTTGTGCAAGTTACTTGAGTTTGTGTGTGATTTTCTGCTACACATTTGTAGCATATTTGCTGTAAAGGCCAATCATAAGAACTGTAATTCAAACTGATTCATATTCATTCACTACGGCTCCGTTTCATCTCGCTGTCCTTCCGTATTGCTCATAATGCTGTCTATTAATGCATTTTTGGCTTCCATCATTCCATCAGATGGTGGTCAAATCCAGTAGTGTCACTAATCAGTGTGAAAATACCTTTTAACACATACATTAAAAAGACAGTGAATATGGTAATGTCCAGACAACAACCCATACAGTCAATGACGTTTCACTGAACATACTTCAGTCGTTAAGCTGCGCATACCTCTATAATTCTTCACATATCATATCTTAATTATATAAATAAGAACAATTTAGATGTTGATTTATTCACTCGCAGTGCAATCGTCTAAATATGCATCTTTTAGACCTACGCACTTATTGAGACCCAAGTCCTATATACTGTTCTGATTACGTGTATATTGTGCAATGACGAAATAACGATTCGCTATTTATAAAGATATTGTATAGCTTCTCAAATGAGTAAATTACGGGTGTTGAACTAATCTTGCTTAGTGGTTTCCAAATGGTTTTGCAGGCTAGTACGCAGTCAGACGCGAGAACACGAGGCATCAGAGTAAAAATTACAGGTAAGACTGCTGATGGTAAATGAGTACTGGCTGAAAGCCGAAATACTGAAATTCGGCCAGTTAGCATTAAACAAGCGGTCGAGTCTCTTTGCAAATGCGTCTGTAACAGTTAGACGGTGCACAAACACTAAATGATGAAGGCTGAGGCAGAGTTACTATGCATTTACATACCATACATTACATTACTCATTTCTGTTTGCGCTACGTGCTTTAATAAAGCGTGCACATTTAGCACGCTAGCTAGCTAGCCGAACACATCACACCGGACCGTTTGGATTTGTTTCGACATAACACTCACCGTCCGAGTGCAGTTTTGTACGAGTATCAGGAGACGAGAATTAATGTAGTGTTTTACTACGAATTGGAGGTTTTCCGTAAATTTGGCATCAGCAGAATTTTAGCTCTAATCAATGAAGCCCGTCGCTTCCTTTCAACGAAGCCGTGACGCCGCTGTTGCTGAGCCTCGGCTGATGACGTCGGTGAATCGCCAACCAGCAGAGGTGCAGTGGATGCAGCAACTCGCGCACGATAACACACTTAATTTACTTCGAAATACGTTTAATAGATGACATTCCTAGACAGTCCTAGATCTACTGACAAGTCAAAACATTTTTTTACGTTTCACGTTTTTGCTTTTACAAAGACTATTCTTGCAAGGTCACAATTCACAGTACTGCATTCGTTTTTTTTTATTTCTCCCTTTCCATTTTATTGTGGTGTAAAGTAGTCAAATAGACACTAATTCCACAACTTTACAGTGCTCACTGAGTAGTCAAAGAATAGGATTTTGCGTAAGCTGTGGATCATACTTGACTTCACTATTTGCCAGACTGCCACTAGACCCCTTTTGAGATTATTTTTCAATTATTTTATTGTTTAGTGATGATGATCAATTTCTGGCCGCATTTATGCCTTCCACTCTAACAAGGCATGTCAGAGGGAAACTCTACATCACTCCACATCTCCACCAGTTTCTCCCATTTATGTACAGTTAAACAGAACAGTGGCCTCCTCAGAGCCTCGTCTCACTACTCTAACATTGCTGGACTTGCTTTGCTGCTTCCCGTTTGGTGCTGGAGAGACCTCATCTATCGGTTGTTGACAATGTTCCACTCAGTCTTTGTGTGGGCCAAGACTTAAGACTTAGGATAAACAATAAACATGATTGATTTTATCTGCATGCCAAAAAGGTTATCCTGACCACCTTACAACGAATGTTTGAGATGATGCGAGTGCAACTCCGCTCTAGCAAGACTCTCATGATTTTATTCTGACATTTGTTTGCAGAAGTGAAGTTGATTGAAAGTCATTTGCCGGCATTAGCTTTAACATTCATAAAATCATTATATCTTAAGTCATAAAAAGTAAAAATTACAACGTTCTTGTATTCTACATGAGTATTTTTACAGGTCTGACTATGTAGATCACCATTCCACGATCTACATAAAATCTCAAATTTACATTTGAAGCTAATTACATCTGTATGAAAAGAAAATCTGGGACTGAGAACTGCTCAGAGATGAGTACAAGCTTCATTCTGTTTAGACTTGTTACCTAGTGATCCCTGTTGCATCATCAGAACTGGAATTTACGCAGATTGGCAGGGAGGATATCATTTGCCAAGACAAAGCAAGGATCACCTGCCATTATGTTTAAGAAACGTACCAAACAGTAACCTGGTCCAACATCTGGAGTAGAGCCAGTCATAGGAAACATGTTTAATATGCATACCCCGGCCATGACGGAGGCTAAGCTGTTCCTTTTTTATACAGGCAAAGTTATAAATAATACCACGCCTATGAAACATTTCAAAGCCAAATGTGCAAATGAACATAAGTATATGATGATGTTAGCTTGAAATTGTGTAAAATTTGTAATTCAATGTGTTTCTTGGAAATTGCATATATGTCAGCTTTATTTGTGCAATCTTTATTAAATCTAAACCCCTTCAGTGAGGCAACAATATTATCAAGGCTGACACACCCCTCCACTAGAACTCACTATTTTTCAAACCCTTGAGTTTATTCAGTAGCTATGCTGATGAAAGCAATTTCGCTGACACCTTCTTACATGTGTATAAAAACGTTTATTACAAAGAAGAACATTATCATATTAAGCACCCAGGATTGCTTGAGAGGGGATTTGAAGCCAGATTGAAAACTCCTTTGTTCACGGGCTGGAACTTTGACCTTATATAGTCCAGTTATTCTTGCAAAACTAAGGAAATCCAAATGGCATTTGTGTAAAATTATCTCCTCTATCTCAGAAAAAGCCCTATCTTTGGTGGCGCCAGGCAGCTCCCACTTAAACACCCCAGGCTCATAAATACAGGAAATTTCTGCACCCCTAATCGAAACATTCCATACTCAATAAAAACAGCAACCACACATGGTGCTGAAAATACATCACCCTGATTACAAATTTTTCCTGCTCTGAAGGTTGTGAACGTTGACTTAAGATGATGGCCTGTATCTGCATGATTTTATGCTTTGCACTGATGCCACACATTTGGCTGATTAGAAAATGGCATGTATCTCTAGGTGATCCTATTAAAGTGCTTAGTGGGTGTACTAAAGAACAAAATGCTCATCTGAAACACATCAACCCTTGAGCTTGCTCAAGTTTGCACATGTCACTAGTGCCCTGCATCGTTTGACCATTTCCCCTGCTCAAAGTCACCTCATTACATTCACTATTGCACTATTCTTAATTCACGTTTTGCAGGACTGGAAGTAACGACCACTGGCTAGAAGGAATGTGCAAATGAGGACTGAAAGTTTGGAACAGGATTTCCCTGTGCCTGTTTTTGTGAGGTAAGGGGGAGCATTAAGAATCTGCATAAAACTAGTCACACTGGTTTGACCAGAACAGGTAGTTAGAAAAACAGCATAAGTCATCGTCAAGCAGTTACCTGTTTCTTCAATTCTTAGGGTTTTTTTTTTTTTTTTAAAGAAAAATCTATATATTTATTACACATTGGTTACATAATACATGTTAAATTATTTCAACGTTTTGGCAATAAGTCAATCAATCGTCAAATGTGGAGTCTCAATTTGGAACAGTGTAAACATAGTGCTCACATAAATGAGGAATATCTCCTCATTTTATGAGCAGTGTAGTATAAAGCATGTAGACGTTGGTAGATGGTTAGCGTTAACGTGGGTGCCGGTGGCTAGTGGTGGGTGGGGACAGGGAGTAGAGGTGGAGTTCACTTCGCGTTTAGGGAAGCTCAGGTGATCGTGTGGAGAAGGTGAACTCGAACTCGATTACAGGAGACCTAAAAGCCGAAGAGGAATATTAAGACAAAAATATCTTATAAAGTAGGAGGTTTGTGAACAACACGTGTACTGGTTACTGTACACTAGGTTCTGAAGAGACAATAAACGCAACGTCCTTACCTTGGTGTATTACAACAGAAAAGTTACTACGAAGCGATCTGTAAAGTGCTCCAGGTAAACATTCGAGCGAATATGGGCAGACATTAACTACCTGTTCTGTAGCGGTTTGGAAAGAAGATCGCAAACAGAAACCAGACTTCCTGTTTACTTGCCTGTAAGTAAGTTACCTGTTTGTTTGAACTCACCTTGGGTCGAAGCTTCATGCGTATGGTGTATAGTTACGTCACACTGTCTCATTCCCAAGGTCTAACTAAAGCGAAGATGAATCTGATCTCGGATTCTTTAATTTCTTTAACAACACAAAATCACGGCCAAAGTCGTGTTTACATGCCATTTTCTTTCTAAAAGAACTGTCTAAAGCACACGTGTACAAGCGTTACCATGCTCTCGTGTCATAGGGCAGTCACTTGTACTGTATATAAGATGTCTATAAGATTGTAAGATAAGACTGTATATAAGATGAACAGTTTTAATAGTTGGTCAGTCTAATTATTTTAAATTTCTTACATTAGTGAATGTATTTGTTGCAATGGCACTCGTTTGAAGGAACGGTTGTAACGCTCTTTATGATGTAAAGACAATTCTTAGTTCATAACAAAGGCGAATGTCTGATGTACTATATTGCCAGATAATCCAACAGTTAGCAGTACACTGGTTTCTTTTTTCAGATCTGCTTGATGTCATAAATAGGGTTTGAAACCCCTGCTGTAAGACTGTCTTGTATTTACTCAAATTCAGCTTTTTATGTTTAACACAAAGTCGTTTCCTTAACAGATCTGTTTTATAATGACGTTTATTTATACTGATTAACACAGGATTATTCTCTGCACTCAGTGTTCTAATGTGTTTTACACTTTTGAGCGATGCTATGATCTATGGCTGTTTTAAAGATATGCCAATTATAATAATATACTTTAATTTCCAAATTAGAAAGCAGACTTTAATTGAAGCTAGGCAACACCCACATTGTGATCTCTTCATGGTGCAGATTTGCTTTCAGTTAAACATTTCCAGGTTTAAATAGCTCAAAGTGTCAGTGAATAAGACTGCCTTAAACTGGCATTTGCCAGAAAGGTACAATTGTTCTCCTGCTCCAAGTAGACTATACAAAATATTTTAGCATTTGTCGTAAATACTTTTACTATTTAAAACATGATGCTTCTTTTAAATCATTTATTCGACAACTTAAATGAATGTCAGCTGAGGACAACTATGTAGTAGCCTATATTCCTGTCAGAAAACCTGACAAAAGCATTTCCTTCTACCCCACCCTACTATAACATAGTTTTACCATAACACTTGAATCTACCAAATACAACAAGTAAAGATTAGGTTAGAAATCAATAAAATGATAATTGTATACAAAATATTTAAAGCCCTGCTATGATGTAAGGCAGTGTTAGCCACCTGATGTTATAATTGTCAGGGAGTGCTATATTTTTGACATTTAATTATACATCGGTAAAGACACATTTGTGTGATCTGCCAAACTTTAATTGTTGTAAGATAAATTACAGAAAACGTGTACAATATGCACATTTATTTTAGATCACATTTATTAGATCGTGTTCAGTAAATATTTTAGCAGTAGCTACCCAGCAATCAGCCATAAAAAATCGTAATATGAAGAACTTTACATGATTTAATCTGTGAAAGGTTTGGTGAATAACACTCCAATAGTTTATTTATATCCTGTTATAAAGTGTCCCATATTATACCTTACTGACTAATTACAGAATTACACATATATCAACTTCCCTTCTAGATTAAGGACTTGTACAGAAGCCTGTAAACTCTGATTTATACTTTAAGACACACCTAAAGTTATTAGTCAGTCTGTTACAGGAACAAGTACTTCAATTCTGAATTGAGATGTTTATGCGTTTATGCATAATTGCAATTAACAATTGTGATTTTTTTCTTGACTTTTCTCTCTCTCTCTATGCAGTATATCACAAAAATCAAAAGTGAGTACACCCCTCATATTTTTGTAGCTATTTTATTATATCTTTTCATGGGGCTATGAAGATATGACTCTTTGATCAAATGTAAAGTAATCACTCTACAGCTTATATAACTGTGCCTTCAAAATAACTGAACACACATCCATTTATGTCTAAACTCCTCGCAAGAAAAGTGAGTACACCCTTAAGTGAAAATGGCCAAATTGTGTCCAGTTAGCAATTTTCCCTCCTCGATATTATGTAACTCAATAGTGTTGTGAATGGGGAGCAGGTGTGTTAAATTTGGTGTTATCGTTCTCATACTCTCCTCACTGGAAGTTCAACAAGGCACCTCATGGCAAAGAACTCTTGGGATTTGAAAAGTGATTATATAAAATGGCTATAAGAAGTTTGCCAACACCCTGAAAGTGAGTTGCAGTATGGTGGCCAAGACCATGCAACAGTTTAACAGGGCAGGTTCCACTCAGAACATACCTTGTCATGGTCGACCAAAGAAGTTAAGTGTACGTGTTCAGTGTTATATTCAGAGGCTGAATATAGGGCAGCCTGTCAGTGATCAGACCATATGCCTTACACTGTATAAAATTGGTCTTGCCTACAGTCAAGCTTGGTGGTGGGATGTCATGGTTTGGGGCTGCATGAGTGCTGCTGGCCATGGGGAACTACAGGTCAATGAGGGAACCATGAATTCCAACATGTATTGTGACATACTGACGCAGAGCATGATCCCCTCTGGGCAGCAGGGCAGCATTCCAATATTATAACGACCCCTAACACACCTCCAAGAGCACCACTGTCTTGCTAAAGAAACTGAGAGTAGAGGTCAAGCATGTTTCTAGGTCTCTAACATCCACCATCTCTGTGATCCATGATGTCATCATGGAGGATTCCTGTGGCAACCGGTGAAGCTCTAGTGAACTCCATGCCCAATGTTTACATTGAATGGAAGTGTCATATCTTCAGTGGTGTTCCATGAAGAGATATAATAAAATAATTATAGATGAGGTGATGGTGAGAGGTGAACTCACTGTAGATCGATAGAGATATTAATTAGGGGTGGGCGATGTGGTAAAAATGTTATCACAATATATAATGAGGTGTTTGTCATATATGTTATTTATCATGATGAATGTGATCAAATTAAATAGGCCATTTACACTCTTTATAATTAAACATGCAGTTGGCCAGTGTTTAAGCATATATTCTATTTTTGACAATACAATAAAATATATCATCTTTTTTGTTACAAATAGTTCACACTTCAAAGCATTTGGGAATAATGATTTTAAAATGAAACCACACTGATTTACATTATAAAAAGAATAAACTTGAGCAGACTGTATTATGTGGAAACACTTCTGGATGTGTGTTGATTAATTACAATGGCTTCTTATGAGAACAATAAGCTCAGTTTAAACAACCGTTAAGCAAAGATTTCATCAAAGACCCACCTGGATTCTGTATTTTCTGCAACTAGACATTTGTAAAAGTTTTGCTGCGTTTGAGTACCCAAATGTGAGATTTAATATTACATTTAACCCAAGGCATAGAAACATTTATAAAACATTTTCAATGTCTGTGTAATGCTATTTTCCTGAACTAATCATGGTGTCATGTGTGAATCTTGGGTGTGGGTATTTGGGTGTAGTCCTTAGGAATCTTATGTTGATACTCGTTGTTATGCTGTACCTGCCTGAACTGGCCCCCATGTCTTTGACTCTGAATCTGCGCATGCTAATTGATGCTCCAGTTGTGCTCCTGTGTATCATTCACTAATGGTTGTGCATGTGGTCATGGTGCTCTGTTTGTCTTGAGCACAGGAATGCTGGGAATGTTTACATTTAGGGGCTGCTGTAAGTGGTCTTTCTATACTGACAGTGTGTTACAGAAAAATCATTCAGTTTTAAAAGGTTTGTTTCATGTCTCCACAGGTAGTGCTTATTTTTTATTTCTTTTGTCTGCTAATATATTAATTGTTGACTCATTTGTTTATGTAATAATAACTGGGAAGGTGAGGAATGTCAGCAAGGAATCAAAAACACCATAAAATGAATAGTTATGTTCTAACAAATACTACACAAACATAGTTTGGATACATAGCTAGTTTGGATTTTGCTGCCATTGTGGGTTTATAACAGATAATTCTTACTTTAAAGATTAGCTTGAGTACTACCTCAGGAAAAATAATGAATCACTAAGCTTGTAGGATGTTCACCCTGCTTTTTGGTTTTAATTTTTTTTAGCAAATAATCAAATCACAGATATGACATTAAACATTTTTGTCAGGTAGAAGAAAAATGATGGAACTGCTCAGTGCTAAGGAAAAATATAATATAATCAACAACAACCAAAAAATCACAGTTAGGACTGCTGTTGTGACTTTTGTGATAGTTTGAATGCTTTGACGCAAAAACAATATTGTACATCAAACTGGATCCAGTTTACTCAAATGGATGCAATTGACAGATAGATCTTTTGAATGAAACCTTGTCATCATCCAGATTTTTCATCATTACATTTCTTTTTAATGCTGTTAACTCTCTGGTTAGATGCATTATCATCCTGAGAAAAATGACTTCATCGTCACCAGGACTATTTTTATCGATGGAATGAGAAAAGTGTGTGAATTAATGAATAAATGTAATTGTTGTCTTTCAGGCAGTCATCTTTATACGTTACATTAGAATGGTGCCAAACGAATTTTGCAGCATCATGTCATTAGTTAATGCAGATTTGTGATTCATTACTCAATATCACTTTCACCCACGTATCCACATTCCATGATTACTTCTCTTTAGCTCACAATCTTGTTTTCTTCTATACTTCTCACAAAAATTGTGGATATTTAAAAACAAACTGTCCCAGAATTAAATATCCTCTAATTGTTGTGAGCAGGGGATTTAGGTGTTAGTGTTTTTTTTGCATTTGTTTGCCCTAGCATTGACCTTTGTCTTTCAACTCATTTGTTTTGCTGTACATTTTCAAAGCACATTGCCTTGAGCTTTTGATCCTGACACCATAAAATTGTCACTGGTCTACTCATGTATGTTTTATACAATTACCCTCCCATTTTGTTTGTAGTTGCAACAAACTGACACACTTGACTCTGGACAACCAATATCTTGTGGCATTGTGGATTGACTTTCTGAAGTTGTTTCATAGTCCTCTTTATTGTTTTAATTGCCAGTGAATTCAGTGCAAATAACACATTTTCCTGTTTTCCTTTTGGGTATGTGTTTAGATATGTGTTTTAGAAATACAAATCACAAGGTGATTCCTTAATTTGTTCCTAAACGTTGAATTATTCCATAATAATTTTATGAATTTAAATCTGTATTAGGTCTGGGGTAAAAGAATATGCAGTTAATTATAGATAATTAGACTGTTTTTTTTTTTAAGATATGCTTCAAAAACCCTGAATGTTCAGCTTTCTAACAAAAATTGTTTGGTGTCATATCTGTGATTTTGGTTAAAGTATGCTGGGTAAACACCCCCTAAGTGTGGTCATTACATAATTACAACCAGGGATATTACTATGATTGTGACTTTAAAATGACTAGCAGCAGGTTGTCAAATGTAATGAGTGTTTGGTGGACGTTCATCTCATTTTTTAAAATTAGTGGAATCCTGCTAAGCAGGTATAACATGTAGCCATGTTGAAAACCATGAGCAGTATTGCACTTCTTTGAACAACCTATTAAGAAGGGTTAGTTCGTATGGGTTATAAATGAGGGTACTGTTATCTCCATGTCTTTAACATTAGCTCTCTGTGTCTGTAGCGTGCTTTGTGTAGTGCTTTTGTCTTCCTGACCCCCCTCTCCCCTGTTTGCCACCTGTTGTAATGTTATCTTTTCCTATAATTATTATTTTCTTTTGTGTCCTTTGTTGCAACCCATTATGTTCAGAGAAATACGTTTGTTTGGTTTACTGCTACCTCAAAGTTGCACTTCATCATCAATCAGGATAAATAGAATGGCTTGATTTCTGTGACATGTCAAAGGAGTATTGCAGTGTATTTCTATTTTCTATCCCTATTTTTTACACATTACCATTTAATGAGAAAATTTAAGGGCAGTACTAAATCATTTTCTACGTTATTTATATGTGACAATGTTACACATTCAGTACTAGTCAGTAAAAACTTTAGAAAAACAACTACTAAGCTGGAAATAACTTTGGCAAACCAAATAAATTGGAACAATATATTAAAACATGACATCCATAAACATAAGAAAATCAGACAACTTTTTGCTTATTCCTTACCACATGTACGTAATAGTACCTTCCCTGTCTCCACCAATGTATAGTATAGAATTTCAGTCATTTTTTGGCATTGACTAACTGTAACTGAGTAAATAAAGAAGTAAGGCATTAACAATAGGAATGTATATAGAGGGTGATGTACAATATGTGTGTGTATGTGTATATATAAATATATTGTTAGGACAAATAAAAAAGAAAAGGGATGAATAGGTAAATAAAAAATTAAGCAATCAAATATGCATTCGATGCAAGTACAAATAAATTAATTCAAATAGAATAAAAATAGACCTACTATAACCTCAACCAGAATAAATAAAAATGAATACATAAAAAATAGTAAGAACAATCAGTTAATTTAATTGGTATAACGTATTACAATTAAATAAATAATATGCAAATATTAAAGCCAAATATGCTCTAAAGGTGACTAAAAGTTTAAAATGAGTGAGTGAATTTCAGCTCACTGGTGCATGGTATCTAAAAGCACATATACAAAAGCACAAATATACAACACCGATACTAGTGAATGTGACAATTCCAGAAAGCTTAGTTCTGATACTTTAAACATTACTTGTACTGCACTGGGTTCAGTATACGTATCCATGCAGCAAACCTGTAGCTGGTAATCAATAAGATTCTTTTCTTTGAAAACTCTGAACTCTTAAAAATGTTATTTTATTAAAATTGTGTCAAATTGAATACTGCTGTAATAAATAGTATGTCACAAGCCATACTAGGCAATTGTTAGTGTAGTAATTTGTAATTATGCCGTTTATTACACTGTAGTTTACAACTTTATTAACTTTACTTACAACTTTCTCAATGAAATGTACAACTGAGCTGAGAATTATTAGCATTACGGCAGGTGTTGTGATTTATTTCTTCATGTTCATGCACTTCAAGCACATTTTTGGTGGTGTTGTACTTTGTTTTGTATAGGTATTG
>JAUZST010019482.1:0-32942 GCA_034779995.1 Parotocinclus haroldoi
TGAGTGTCTGTTTGTGTGTGTGTGTGTGTGTGTGTGTGTGTGTGTGTGTGTGTGTGTGTGTGTGTGTGTGTGTGTGTGCTGAGGGTACAGGAAACGGGGGAAAGCATCAGATGAGATCCTTACAGTCAGTGAAGGTTTGTTCATCCTCTCCCTGAAGACATTGCTATCATAAGAGAGCTATTTTGCTGAATTTCTACTAAACATAATAATAACAAAAATACCAACAATTACTGGGTGTCATTGTAACACACACACATTGTGTGTATATATATATATAACTTGTATAATAGAGATGAGGCTTAGCTGCTGGAAACTGCTGTTCCTGAAAACCTGAGATCAAACCTGAAGGTCATGGACTTTTGGAACTCAGCAATGGGCTGCAGGTAAAAAATAATAATAGAAATAATAATAACTATGAAGTGTTTTACATGTAAGCTGAACTACTTTTAACCCATTGTACGGACTTGTGTAAGGAAGTATTATTATTATTATTATTATTATTATTATTATTATTAATATAACAACAGTGTTAGGAATGAATATTATTGAAAATAATAATAAAATGTAAAATAAAAAAATACTATTATTATTGTTTATTATTATTATAATTATTATTTATCATCATCATAATTATTATAAGAATAATTAATGATTATGGGAAATCTGCAAGAAAAGAAACAGCCAGTTGACTTGAGAAGTCACCTTTATTTTATTAAACTCTTTTAACATTTCCAAAAGATAAATTAGTACTGACAAACATATGCATTTCATTATTTTTTTAAATTATTTACAGTCTCATCATCCTTGTCTCTCATCTGTATTTCTTTGCCCACACTCTGTATCCTGACTGAAAAATTGATGGAATTTATAGAGGTGTATTTATGGAATCTGTAATGTGGGGAAGGGTAACGAGTGCATGCATGGATGCTTGCCTGGACACGTGCACACACACGCGCACACGCACACACACGCACACACACACACACACACACACAAACACACGTGCGCACGTGTACACACTCTGACATTATTTGAACAGATCAACTTCATTCGGTGGCATACTGTCACCCTGTCATGGCACATCAGGGTTCTGCCATCACTCTCACAGTCTTCAGTGAGTGCAAGTGACCTGGGGGGACACCACAGAAGAAGAATTCCTTCCCTCAGCTTCTTTTCCCTGTCTCTGTCTTTAGCCCTGTGGTTGTTCTATACATTGTCCAGAGGTAAGAGATCAAGAAGGCGCCCTTCAACCTGCTATTGTTAAACTCAGCAACATAAGACAATCCAATAGGTGGAGGGAAAAATGGCTCTGCAATCCCTGATGAACTCCACTGGAAAATAACTATATGCTGTTTATGAGGTTCAGGTGCACGATTACTGACTTTAGTCCATCTAATGCTTGGCCCTGCTCTACAGCATTCACTAGTGCAAGGAATGGATTCAGTGCATGCTTGGGTATAGCTGATTTAGATGTGCCCAGTTCTCTTAATGCTCCCTGTAGTCATGTCCCTTACACCAATGGAGGAGGGCCACACAAAAGCATTTGCTTATGTATAGTAGTGTACAAACATAATAGGCCACCATTAGATTAGATACCATTATTTAGAAATGGTATAACAGCTATATATAATTACTCAGTTTCTTTATTAGTACACAGTTTTTTCATATATATTACTTTAAAAATCTAAAAAGGGGGAAAAGCTTCAATGGCAACTATTATTATTAGTATTATTATTATATATAATCTGGCAACTTTATTGAGATGCCAAGTTATACTTTGAAGGGGATTTAACAAGAATAGGGAATAGGAAAAGGCTAATATATGCTAAAGCTTATACAGATTGTTATGGACTGACAAATCCAATGACATTTGTGGGTCCAATCGTCAACAACATATTATATATGGTCATTATAATATTGCCAAATAACAAATCTTATGACTTAAGACTTTTGCACAGTATGTGCAAATATGTGGCCATTTTATATAAGAATATGCCACGGACCAGTTATCAGTCTGCTACCCTTACCAGTAGAGCTCACTGTTGCAGATTAATTCCTGCCTGGTCTTCCCTCCCTCAGTCGATTGTTTCTCTGAAGTACCTGAGCCAACTAGAGCCACTGCCAAGACTCAAACCTTAAGTGTCACAGTGGTGGGTGAGCATATTAGACTTGCTGCATGCCAAGGATTAGTGGATAATTAGTGGACTGCATAAGTTAAAACACTTGTAGGTCTCCAAAACAAAATCAATGTTACCAATGTGTACCTTTAAGGTAATAGTAAGCTAGTTTCCATTATTAGATATGGTGAGATAAGGAATACTACCAGATGGGACAGTCAGTAATTGTGTACCTACAATATATATATTCATCTGGGTGAACCTGTTAAATCCTCAATGAGCGTACATGCATAGCAGCAGATGCCTTTATCCAAAGTGTCCAACAGTGCCAGCTTGGCAAGGCTAGTATTAGTAGTGCTGAGCCTTTACCACTGAACCACCATTGTTTTCAGGTGGACTGAGTAGAAGAAGTACCTAATAACCGAGGACTAGATGTACACGCAATAAATGTGTGCACTGATTGGTGATCATATTCATAGTGCTGTTGCTGCCCAGTCAACGAGTCATACAACACATAAACAAGCACTCTCCATCTTGTCTCAGTTTCGACCTTACTTGGACTTGCATTTTTCTTAGCCTCGCGGTGAAATGGACTTGGAATTTTTTGTGGAGACCAGCCGAGTAAACTGAGATAATATTACAAACATAATGTTATGAAACTGAGCCAAATAACAGAATAACTGTACAGAATAAAATCATTCATATTGGCTGCCAGGGAAAAACAAATTCCTGCTCAAATCATTCAGTATTACAACGTTTTATTTTTAATCATCTGATGTTAAGATGTGATATGATGATATATTTCACAAAATATATGAAGGAATTAATCTGGTCTCAGTCTCATCTCAGTATCAATCTCGATTTGGACTTGACTACCAAAATTCTTGGTATTGACTTGGACTTGATGTGTCTCGCTCAGAACTCAGAACTCCACTCAGAACGGTCTTATCTAAAGCATTTTAGTCTGAAATTCCATTTCTAATTTACTAATTTGCAGCTAATCAGACAAAATTCTTGATGTGTAAAAACCACATGTCAATCAGTGTAAAGGTTAGACCACTGAGCCATAAAGATGCTAAAAATACGTTCAGTACATTTGGTAATAAAGTTCTTTTGAACCACAAAAAGGAAATTGACAAAAGTAGAGCGAGTAAATGGTAAGGGGGTGCTGACCTATCATTATATACCAAACTTCCATACACGTCTCCGAGATCAATTATTATATACAGCAAGTCCCCTAGATATAAACCTGTTCCATTCCGAGAGTGGGTTCGTCTGTCCAAAAGACTGTACATCATACATATTTAACCTAAACATCCAGCTTATCTGCTCTCACTTTCTTTTTTTTTAGTGTCCATTGCTATTGCTCACAGCTTACACCTTATCATCACACCTTACGTCAGTCACACACTAAGGTCCACTTTCAGAGACACCAATTAACCAAACACGCATGTCTTTGGACTATGGGAGGAAACCAGAATACCCGGAGTAAACCCTCACAGAAAGGACACAGGCCTCTCCACTCTGGGATTGAAACCGGGACCTTCTTGCTGTGAGGCAGTGGTGCTACCCACTGAGGCACCATGCTGCCAAATTTTGGGTTTAAAGTAATAAATCCACAAAAAGGTATGTAGTGTACAGAGCCGGTCCTACAGGATACCCCAGCATCCATCACTCCTTCCACGTCACCCCTTCAGGTTGCATCACCTTTGTTCACATTATGAGGTCTGACTGACAAACAAACTTTCAAAGATGCAAACAAGTGCAAATTCAAATAAATGCACAATAAAAAATGGTGACAGAAGTTCAAGTTGCATGGTAGATCAGTAAGTTTGTTCATTCTGGCTAGATGTTCATGCCTTCCTTTTGATGGAAATATTGTGCTAATTAAAACCCAGGATGTTTGATGTTAATCATAAAAGCGTGAGTCATGACAATGGACACTCAAATATAAGTTATCAAGCTGGATGCTTACGCTAACTATGCTGGACTTACCAGACTTTTGGACATCGCATTACTTCAAACATGACAGTTATTGTTTCTGTACCATAATGGGTGCTTTGTAGGTGACAAGCGAAACAAATTCTGAGCCAGCCACAATCCTGAAGAGCACTGGAGACTTGGGAACCTCCCCCAGAGGTATTAGAGGGGTAAACCCGATGAGATAATCACTGAGACCAGACACTATACAGAACACAACCTGACCTTATGTTGACAGTAACCCTGGATGCAACTCTGTATCTGACAGACCTCTCTTCACCAGAGGTGGGGACTGAACTGGGCAGTTCAGCATTTGGAAGCAGTGCTCTGTGTCAGTCTGGTTAAATCCCTGCCTTTTGCAAAGAGAAATCTGTAGGTTACGCTGTGTCGTGGTTCTAGCACCAGATAATATTATTGAAGTCCAGCTCTCAGTTCAGTGGCAATGCACTTGTCCACCTGTAGGTTGGCTGACGTCTTCGATTTGCTGGTGGTACAGTTCTGGTCTCAGTTTGAACCAAGGGCAATTCAATGCTCCTTGGGGTTGTAGTCAAGTCTGTGGATGTCATGTGACTAGACCAGGGTTGGCCTTTTGTTACAGGGGCTCTCTTAATGCATGCAACTCTTAGTGTGGTTCTGATATATACTGATTTTAGTTTTACACTGATACCCTGTAGCTTGAAAAAGTTTGATTTGAAGATTTACCAGCTCAATTGTTGAACAAAACATGGACCATGCTGCTTCAGGACAAGCTAGATCTGGTTTATTTGTGCTTGTACTCATTAAGGATTGGGACACAGAGTATGAAAGAAGAAAGGAAAAAAACCTCACAAGAGGTTAAGATGATTTTGGCTGAGCTGCATGAGCTAAAGTGTCCTTTATGTTCTAAAAGGTCCTTCATGGACACTGTTCTTCCACAAGCCCCATCTGGTAGAGAGCACAGCACAACACAACGGGCTGTTCATCCCATATTTGGGAGTGGTAAAGAACAAAAGTGATAAGGACAGCACAAATTTTCACTCTGCACAAGCTTTTTCAATACTCTGAAATCAGATTTTAACAAAATCTCAAACGATCTGTTCTGTCAATAAAGCGAGCCTTCAGATATCTCTCTGTTTCCCAGGAGGACGGACGACTTAGAACATTCTCTTTCAGGTATCCATGGACAGAAAGTGAGATACGGTAGGGAGAGGAATAGAAAAACATCTCTGGCAGTCAAAGTCTCTGTTGACGAATCTCAGAATGAGAAGGTTCCTTTTTAGAGGACTTTAGACAAGACAGCCACATTTGTCATTAGGGTGAATGATTTTAATGACCTCTGTCAACCGATACTTTTAATCCAGTGTAAGAAAGATGTGGCAACAGGGAGATCCTGTGGAAACAAAGCGGCAGGATGGTAAATGTGCCTTCCTTCACTTCCAGCCTTATTCTCTTTTTCTTCTTCCTCAACAGTTCAGTCAGCATACAGGATGAACCCAGAGAAAGTGCTGTATTTGTTGTTGTTGCCACCATGAGCTTTACCTCCATCCAATTTGATATAGACCTCGTCTCCGGCGTCCAGGTGCAGAATCACGCTGTTGGAGGCATAATCGTAGTTCTGATCGGCGTCCTGAGCGATTGCACTTGCCCTTACCTGATGGATGGATGAACAGAAGGAGAAGAAAGACAAAAGAGAATACGTATTTAAATCATAAGATATTTAAGATATATTACACAGTTTGGGCCATGATCTCACAAAAGCAAGACAGATTTTTTTTTAAAGGTATGACTCCAATTTAACAACCCAGAAACATTTTTATGGTACTTAAACCTTTTCTGAAAACTTTTCAAGTACCTTTTTCCAGGAACCAGGACTATTTACAAATCATTAAAGATCAGTAACTTTTCAAGAAATCTCATTTTTTTAAATAAAATTTTAATCAAACACAAAAAGCATAAACCCTTCTATTAATCCTCAAATTTTTTAAGGGACCCCTATTAGTGGTGTTTTGATATTCATGAACACAGTAGAACCAGTTAACTTTTTCAAGAAGTCAGAAACAATTTAAGGAACTCAGATACTTTTTCAGCAACACAACAACAACTTTCTCACGTACCCATACACTTTATAAACAACCTAGAAACATTTAAAGGAACACAACACTTTTAAAGGAGCTTACTAACTTTGACAAGAATGCATATACAGAACAATTATTTCTAGATACACTTTTTAAGAAACTCTCTTTTTAAAAAAAAAACATCTCTAACTTTTATGAAGACTGTGTACCCCACAGCTTTCTTTTGGCAGAAGGAATTTCCACCAATGGGATTGTAGATATTTTATTTATGTTCACAGATCATTCACATAACACCATAAAACGTAAAACTACTGAAACAGTTAATCTCTTTCTTTTTATTCACACGTCACTTTAAATTGGTACTTTTGGAGTGTCTCTCCTTCCCCAATCCTCCCCAGTATTTATTGTTGTATTGTTTTGTATTTATTGTCTTTTTTGCACTGCGTCACTTTTAATGTTGGCTGTTGTGTTTATTGTTAAATGTAACACTTGGTCTGGAGGAACGTTGTTTCGTTTCACTGTGTACTGTTAACACTGTATATGGTTGAAATGACAATAAACACTACTTGAACTTGAACTTGAACTTGAACTTAAATCAAGATTTTTCAAACCGAGTAAGATTTATAAAACCTTTTATTAAACCTTAAATTAATTTATTAAATCCCAGAAAGTTAAATCTTCATGTATCTAAAGTTCAATGATTGGTGTTCCCTTTTAACATAGATGACCTCTTTGACTCCTCCCTGAACCAAGCCTATTAGACTGGGGTAGCCATTTAGATAAGTAAAGAAACGTTTCTCCCACAAAAACCTTGTGATTCAACAATCTGGGATTTACATACCTGAATTATTAATCATGAATAAAGACATTTCAGACTCAAGGTCATTACTTTTAACTTGTAATATGCTAAATTCTGACCGCTGACATTTTATAATAGAGCCATTTACCAAAACACATTTAGCACTGAGTGGCCTCGAAATGTCTTAAGTCAAAAGATTTAGAGCTTTACAATTCACAAAGGTTAGAATACATCCCCAGGAACCCGTTCAGATAAGCACCGGATCCACTCTCATGCTCAGACAGAAGGTAAGATATGAGACGGCAATCAGAGAGGGAAGAGGAGCAGAGGGGTTTCACACAATCAGATTTAATAAGCCTGGATTTATTTGAGCATTAGATTGTGGCATCAGGACATTGTTGAGGATTTGGGTAATCTGTTTGGCAAATGAAAGCTTGCGCTGCAGAGGGCATGAATCTGTACAGATATGTGGCTCCATCCTCCATCCAGAGGTGAAAGGAATGGACTTACATTTTTGCCAATGTTCTCATTTCTAAGCTGAAGTTTAAAAGACTTTAAAGAGAAGTCTGTCGGAGTTCTGCGTCTTTTTGACCCCTGTTATGTGTCTAATTACGAGCTGTGTCTCAAAAGTTCTCCCACATGCCAGGCTGAGTTCTGTGGGCTGAGGTGTGAAGTTCTGCGCTGTATTTCCACAGTCTCATACAGTGATAGAGTAAAAGGATGTGGACGCCCTTCTAATTAGTGAGCTCTGCTATTTTACCCACACTATTGAAAAAATCAAGCAAACACCCTCAGACAAGCGCTAAAGTGCTCAGTGAGCTCAATTTGGCACTGAATAAGGTTTCACCAAGTCAGTGCTGTTTGCTGGAGCTTCCCTGGTCATCAGTGACTACGCTGGACAGGGATCTGTCTCAACTCAGGAAAAATTTCACGGGACCAGAAGGCCTCTTATAAGGATTCAACACACACTATTGAATTTCACATTGACTCAGGAAGCAAAACAGAATCAAGGCAGTCATGCACTGACACATGACAGGATTATTTGGATTTTTAACCAACCTGTTCACAAAAACAGATGAGAGGAGGAAAACATCTTAATCGAGTGATGAAAACATCATTTTGTTGCTCATAGGAAAATGCAAACACTTGTGCAAATGCAAAGGTGCAGGGAAGTTTCACAATGTCATACAGGAGCTGAGCTTTTTCTTGGTATAAAAGCTATCCAGTCACACATCAGGCTTAAGCCTATTATAATTAATAATAGTACAGTATTAGGCTACTATTATTTTTACTAACATCATTCTGAACATTTTAAAAGCAAGTAAAATGGCTTTGTGCTTTAAAGAGGGAACAACTGAAGGGAAAAGAACAGGAAGAAGAGAACACTGTGTTTTTACCCAAGTATGTAAAGACTGCCAGTGGAGAGGCGGACTGAAATTACAGGAGATGCTTCATGAGATGCAGAAGCAACGGTGATTCGTCTGTGAGTTTTTGTTACTGGCAAAAGTTCACAAAAATTGAAAAGGCTGAGTCATAAAATTATAGAAATCACTGTTGGTTTGGAATGCACCATCTTTAAACACAAGCTTGAAATAATTCCTTTTGTTGTTTTAATAAATCGAATTAAAAATATTTTTTGTGTGTAACAACCTTCTGACTGACACATTAAAGGCTTTACAGACTGTTTACAAAAATATAGTTTAATATTGCAATATAGTTTTTGTGAGCAGTATAAATTACATTTTCTATTTTTTGAGGCTAAGCGACAAACACAGGCAGAACTAAAATCATCACTTTGGACTTTGGACTTGATGATGTATGTTCTTAGCAAAGTTAAAGCTTCATCACCTGGCAATCTACTGGCAAATGCTAGGAAAATGCTGGGATGAAAACTGTAAGATTTGGTTGAGTAGCAATAATGATCAGGGTTTAATGTCACCCATAAGGACAAAGCCATGGTTGGTATGGAGGACATCAAACACCTCATAAATGCAATGAAAAGCATTCCTGCAAAGATGGACCAGCGATGATAGTTTTGGAATATTCATCCAGAACATCTGTATTGGTCTTTATGCTTCTCACAACACAGGATGTTTGCTTTGCCTGAATAAATGGCCAGATTGATTAGCAAGGATTATCTCACCACCTGTCTTACTGGCGTATTGTCTTATCTGCACCTGGGTGTACAGCACACACTGGCATGATGGTTTTCCCACAGGTCTTGGCCATATGGAGGTTTGGACCGTGGTACAACGGTTGTGATGGGACGCATATGGAGAAAGATCTGGTCAGTAATGAGTAATGCTGTAGCGGTTTGGTCAGCTGCTTCCCTGGTGTGTAACTGCTGCTCAGCAGTTCCTAAACACAGACTGAACAATGGAGACTAAGCACTGCAGTGGTGTTTTATTACTTTTTACATCGACCTACCCTCATGTTTGGGAAGCATGCATCAGCCAGCTCAGAGGAGCAGCACCGAAAGAGGTGTGTGTGTTTGTGTGTGTCTGTGTGTGTGTGCTGGGGGTTTGATTTTCACACAGGAACGGTCGATCCTGGAGGCAGGCTCAATGTGTTGCCCCGTTAAAAAAAGCAAACCACAGCACCTATGCTAACATTAACGGCGAGAAAATAACTCAGCATAGCCTACAGTTTTAATGTTCTGAGTAATTTATTACAGGCCCATTTATATTATATGTACTTTAAAAATATGACATAAGGTAAAACATTTTGAATGATAGATCAAAGTAGTTTGTCTAGTTTATTTATAAACACGTCTGAAGTGATTAATGATACATACACATATTGCTCACAAATATTAAGGGACACTTTAAAATAAATTATCCCATAGTATAATATTACCTAACTTTTGTGAGCAGTGTAGTTAAGACTTCAAAGCACCATGAAGCATCTTAAAATGTTTCAGGATACAATTTCTAGGATAGTGGTAGTCAAAGTGGTAGTAGGTCTTATATGTCCAAACACATTTACAACAAACAGCAGTCAAAAGTGAAAGTTGCGACAAAGGGAGTCTTTATAGAATAATGATTTAAAGTACAGCATCCCTGAGTCATTTGGAAACCATTTAGAGGACAATGAACAAGTTTTGGGCATTCTATATTTTTACATTCTGTAGTCACTGCATTTTGTAGTTCTATAATTACAGACTGTAGTCTACCGGTTTCTCAACATCGTTTGTTCGTCCCTTTACTCTGTTCTGTGATGGTGAATGGATAAGACACGACAGTGCTGCTGGAGTTTTGAAAACTGTTCATTTGCCGTCCACTCTGTTAAACACCTTGTAGATGTAAGGTCAGACATGGTAGCTCATCTGTTCTTGCACAGCATCAGTCATCCTCTAATTTTAGAACTACAAAGTACAGTGATCGCTAAAACGTAAATAAAGAATATAAACTGAAGCATATAGAATGCCTTAGACATTTGAACAGTACAATATATCAAATTACAACATGAAAGTCAGAGAACATGGTGTAAAGAACACACAACCTGGACCACTGAGCATTGGAAATAATGGTCTGACAAAACAACTTTTCATATTTAATATAGTCTGCTGGATTTAGGAAGCCAAATAATGATTCCAACCCACAATGCCTGCTGCCAACACTAACCTCTTGGACATCATTTGGTTGAAGAATTTAGACTTTGCATGCCGCTCAACAGAACACACCATATGAGTGGTGCTTGAAGGTAAATCAAATATAGGATATACTATAAAATTTGTATTTAATATGCCAAACATAATGCCTTATATAAATTTGCTATGAGTATGTTGTCACAGAATAGAATCCTTTGTTTTTAATTCATGGATTGACTCTGGCTTGCACTAGCCAATAAGCCAGCAATGTCTCACATTATTGTGTATAGCCAATCCATGAATTAAAAAGAGGTTACCTCACTTTTAAATGCTTGAAAAGTGGAGGAACACAGACTGCATTCCCCATGCTTCAGACGTGAGGATGTAAAGATGTGCTAGAAAAAACAAGCTCAGAGACACACCAGTGTGAGTGCTTTATTTACACAGTGCATGAATCCCATCTAGAAACTACCTTTTTATCTGTAAGACCCTTTAACTCTCACTTATTGGCTTGGAAGGATAGTTTCTTTTCTCCAGTGCCGGAAAGAGCGACGAACCAGCAACTCCCTTCCTCCCTACACAGTACCCATCCATAATTACTCAAAAATAACTGTCAGGAGAAAACAGGTCACATTTTCCAACAACTAAATAATTTTTGAGCAGGGATATACCTTTCTCCAAACAGGTGGGAATGAGAAAAAAATATTGTATTGTATGATCCAACACGAACCACTAACCATGCAGTACAGGAGAAGAAGGATTTAATGTGTTTATAATGTAAACAGTGGACTAAATACTAAATCCATTGCTATTCGTTCTCGTAAACTCTGTATTAAGTTAAAGTTTCATTAAGCCAAAGTTTTATTTTGCTTTCATTGAGTACGCTAAAGGTTTTTTTCTGACAAAAAACAAAGTGTAAGAATCTGTGTAGAAATAACAGTACTTCATTTAGACTTTCCTAAATATGAGGCGGTGATGTGGATGCTTCAGGCAATTCAGAAACTACGGCCAATTCTGCCTATAGCTGGTGGTATTCATGTTCTTAAGTTCAAAGTATACAGCCATGTTGACTCAATCCCCCAGGCCTCTGAAGGCTTATCTAACACACTTCACCTGAGCTAATTAAGTGACAAAACCAGGCTTAAGATGGCAGCCTGAGGGATCTGCTGAGAAACGTCAATGAGTGCATGTTAAGAGCTACTGTATATTGAAACAGCGCAGAAAGGTTACGTGGTGCTACTCGCAGCAGAAAAAGTGTGAGTGGTGCACAGAAAGCAAAACCTTAATGATAAACCCAATCTCCATATACAGGTATAGGAAATAACAGAAACAAAACAAGGCAAAGTGAAAGGAGCAAGATATTGGAAATGGAGAAGGTGAGTTAAGCTGTCAATTGTTTAAAATCGAATAATTCCACTCCTTTCCTCATCCATTTTCTGCTGAGGCAGTGCTTGCCAGAATCGCTCGGTATCGATCGGTTTACCGAACGTGTACGCATAGGGATTCAGCTCACTGTGTGTCACTGATCTTCCCTTCCTTCCTGCATACAAACACAAAACAGTCTGGATCACTCCATCATGCTGGATTCCCGTCAGTCAATGTGCTGTAGATCAGATTAAGAGCCATAGATGGATTGGTTTATGATACACATTTCCCTTATCTTCAGCCAAGCTCTAGAGAGCAGCTGTTTATGTGCCAGACAGACATTTTAACTTTTTTTAATCGAGAAAGGGAAGAATTAATTAAGAGGTCACAGAGCAGTCTGAAAATTGGTAAAACTTTAATATCCAGATCAATACTTTGGAAAGAATGAAAATAAGCTATAAGTTTACAGATCTTTCTATATGTGGACCTACCTTTCTGTCTATCCATATATTTATCCATCTATCTCTTTACACTATATGGCCAAAAGTTTGACACCCCTTTTAACTGCTTACCTCTGCTCTTTTATCAATACATTTAGAATGTATAGCGTATATTTCTGGATTCTCCATAGACAATCAGTGGCAGCAGAATGAGTTGGACTGATAACCCAAGGACTCTCCGTTTGACACATTTATAGATTTCTGCTTCCAGCAAGTCAGCTCATCAACCTTCTGGCCTGCTGTCCTTAAACAAATTCCTATAAAATATCTAAATCAATAGAGATTTGGTTTGCCAATTTTGAATGAAAACTTTACTGGCTTGACTGGAGAACCTTGACCTCAACTCAGATACTGTCAGATACTGGAACGCCAAAAGTGAGACAGGGCTTATTGTCTAACATCAGAAGTCGACCCCACAGTCATGTTTCAAAATCTAGAGGTAAAGTCCAAACTAATACCTTTGCTTAGATGTAAATTTTGGGCATCTAGTAACTTTTGTAAAAGTCTAAAACATACAGGTAGAGATACTCTAACAATCTTTGGCATTTTTAACTTTAAACAGTAGACTGAAATCTAGGATGGAATAGTATTCCCCAGATGGCTTCATACATATAAAAATGTAAAAAATGCTTTAATTTATTTTATGCATATATTTTTATGTAGGCTTACAGAGTTTGTATGTAATAAACAAATCAAATCTCCAAGTCAATCTGCCAATTAATATGCAGCTATGCTTAGAGTGATGAGTTTCAATTAGTAGGTTGTAGATGTTTGTACTGTTGAGCGTACTGAAGTCAAAAGTGCATTTTATTTTTATTTTTATATAAAGTGGAATGAAAGTAGATAGGCAAATGAGATAAATTCTCCTGTAAAGCAGAAATACTTTGTTTTAATGTAATGTCATGTTATTATTTAAAAACATTTTTTTTAACTACAGTAGCTAAGTCGATACACTTTGCTACTTCTCAAAACTGGTCTATTTACAGTGCTGTGCTAAAGTCTTAGGCCACCATTAGATTAGATATTGTGCTTTTACAATGGTATAATGACCATATATAATTATTTCTTTATTAGAATGCAATCAGAAAATGGAGGAAATTTGAAATCACACTTCGAATAAATGAAAAGATAAGAAATGAAAAAAATTCACCAGTGTTTTGTAATGGGTCAGAATTTAACAGTCCCATTAATGGTTAGTAAAAATTCCATATATTGTTTACCGAAGAGGTAATATTCAATTTCTATTTGTAACAATAACAAAACGTGACTACAACTCGTAAAATTGTAATACTGCTGCAATAGTAGACACATTTAGAGTTACCAATTTTCACAAAACCTGCTCTAAATGAGCAAGACGTTATTATGTTATACAGTTATACACTGCTATGGTAGTGCAGGTATAATACACTGCAGTAGCTCACTCACCATCTGTCACCCTGTCTGTCTACTCTCTCCTGTCTGTCAGTGCTGATAGGGAGCTTGAGAAGATCCGATGGTTCAGGTGAGAGCAGCAGTCGGGAAGCGAAATGGGAAATGACAGATAGGAAGAGAAATACACCATCTGCTCACACGCGTCCTCTGTAGTCTCTCCAAATTCCCCTACAGCATTGGATTGTCACCTGCTATTAAGTACGAGACATTAGCCTCTTCTCGAGGGTGATTATTCCCTCCAAAGGAACCGGGAAAGCAAACCGTTTTACAATTTTATTGATGCTACAAGATTTGGTATTTGTAATAAAAGTGAATACATTTTAAGAGGTGGTCCACAAGGTCACTTTATGTGACATGTGTTACATGTTTCGCTCAGTCGTGCAACATCTGGGACACATATATCAGCTGTTTGTGTTTTATGAATTGAACGCACCAAAACAGGGCAGCACGATGGCTTGCCTTGGCCTGGGTCTATTCTGTGTGGAGTCTGCATGTCCTCCCCGTGTGTGTGTGTGGGTTTATTCCGGGTACTCCGATTTCCTTTCACAGTCCAATGACATGCGTGTTAGGTTAATTGGTGTCTCTAAAAGTGGCCCTTAGTGTGTGACTGTGTGTGTGCCCTACGATAGATTGGCACCCCTTTTAGGGTTGTTCCTGCCCTTGAACCCAGAGTTGGCGGGTGGGCAAAGGGTGACCCGCGAAACCGTGTGAATTCAGTGGAAGATAATGGCTGGATGAGTGGGCTGAATGAGGATGGAGCCTGGCCAGTGCAGTGATTCAGCTTTTGGTTGATTGCCAACTAAAGTGAACTGGCAGAACTGTGACTGTTTTCTTTTTGGCAGGAAACTGTAAATACGCAGGATTTTCCAAGCGTTAGGCAGAAGCCTCCCCTGTGGAGTGGACGCACTGCCCCGGACTTTTCCCAGTCAGATACTCCTGCTGCTCCAAGGTTTCCTAGTTTAAGTGCTGGCACGGATGTAGGACTCATATCTAGTCATATGCATTCGGTGATGTATTGATTTGGATTACCAATAACTGTCTAAGGCCTTTACTATAATAGTTCTCTTCTTCACTATTTCCTTCTCAAATTAAAGCATGTTTCTGATGAGGTAATACAGGGATCACAGACCATTGTTCTACACAGGATTCCTAGCTTCCCTTTAGCTTCATTAAACGCAGTATTAAAATGTGTGCCAAGATGTATGCGATTATTATTATTTGGCAGAATTCAATATTTTAGATAATCAACTGACAAAATATTTTACTTCACTATCACATTGTCCGTTCATTAAACTCAAACTCCAGGATGTGAGTAAACTCTCATTTGAAGCTCCTAACACATACATACACACACAGAAATAACAGACACTCACTGAAGCCTGTATGTCTTTGGGTGTGCATTGCACAATCATGTACTACTAAAAGTAATGACTTTTTCAGCCGCTGCTGTGAAACATTTGGCATCTATTGTCTTGTTAATAACTAGAGCTGTACCTATCCAACATTCTGTATCGGCATCGGCCCGATATGTGGCAAAATCACCGGATCGGAGATTGGATGGAGGAAATAACAGTTTAATCCAATATCTTTCCTATCACGCATATGTTTTACTACAATTTGGACATAAACAGAGATGTGTCACGTGAGCAACAGCTGGAACTCGAGTTAAAACTGTTAGCTAGCAGCATGTTCAACATGTCAGCTGTGTGGAGATAAGCTCAAGGAAGATACAAGTACAACAGCCGAGTGCAACGTATGCAACGCCAGGGTTTCAAGAGGTGGTAGCAGCATATTGGTCTGATATTGCTATCACCAGATATTCAAGTTTGTAGTATCAGTATCAGTATCAGGCATAAAAAATGGTATTGAGCCAGCCCTAGTAATAGCACATCGACCCAGCGACCAACAGAAAAAGCAAAACTTAATAATGCATATTCATTCCAAAAGTCAAGATTATTTGTTTCTAAACAACTTCAAACACTTTTCTGAATACTTTGGAATGCTCTGTAGGCCCTGCTTTCTCGCTGACTGTAACTTTTGTGTCAGATCCGCCTGTTTAACCCTGCTAAGTCAAATCGGACGAATGTGCTGACACACCATGCATTTACATATGAACAGTCAGCTAATGCCCCCCTGATGCTCCAGAAAAAGAATCCAGAAATTCCAGCAAACCTAGTGGAAATGCTTATTGAACAAACAGCTTTTCATGTAAATTTTGAGCCACTCCCAAACAGACGGGTTTTCTGGCACTGAATGTAGTGCAGCCAGGTGGGTTTCCAAAGTATGCAAAAATCTTAGGGTTTATTGGACAGTGCACTTTCTTTATGTCCTGTCCTAAAGCACAGCTTTCTCTTGACTGGCGATTGGACGGCCACAAAAAGTAAGTCAGGAATCAGGAAAATGGCTGACATCTCTAAATCAGCACCAGACACTTTCAGTTCAGAATAAAGCCAATAAATCACATTGTCCATGAACCTGTCTGTTAATTACCAGAAACATCCATCAGGGCTTCGTGGGTGCACACATTCACTAAACGTACGTGCCTTGTCTGGACGTTAGAAGTTTTCCAAGTGTTATTGGATGAAGGTCACCTCCACAGGTGACATAACCTGCAGCACACCTGCAAGCAGCGAACGACAGCTTAGCATCTGTGCCGCCACAACACAACCACATTTGTCATCCTGAGCAGCTGGGAACGCCACTACTGTTATTAAAGGCACAATGATAGCTCATAAATACTGACTAATAATGACAGGTGTAAATATGAAGTGGCTGCTAACTGGTGTTTTGACATGTTGCAAAGAGAGCATTGCATTTCTTTCCTAGTTCCTGTTGTTTGTTTCTATAAAACAAACATCTCTTTACAATCATTCTAGAATACTGATAATTAATTAGGTCAATAAATAAATAAATGAGTAAATAAATAAAGGGTTAAAAGGCTATTCACAAAACAAAGGGCAGGGCCGGAGTACAAGTAACAAGAAACAAATAGTTTCAGCAAGCGGACTGCTTTGTAGCCATATCTGTGTCACGCTCAGTAGAAAAGGAATGGAGAAGAGACCCAAGGTCAAGGTGGTTAGACACAAGGTCCGGCAATGCAGGACTAGAGCACACAGGAGGATAGACACGGGGACAATACACAAAACCAACAGAGGAACACAGAGCTACTAAAGCTCTGAACACTGAAGCTAATGCTAATGGCTAAGTGGGAAATAGCTACGTACAAAACAGACAGAATCAGAGAGAGAATGTGACTGAGAAAGAAAGACTAAAAAGGAGGAGACAGGAATGCACAAAGCCATGATTGGCAAGTTGGTGTCGTGACTAGAGAAGGAACAAAGCAAACAAAGGGGTGACTCTGGCTGCATTTATGGAGGCACTAGACATAAAGGTTAAAAGGATTTTCAGAACGATGCAACCACCAACTGACAATATGTACAGTTATGCACCAGTAAATGGCATCATTACGTTCTGTGAAACAGGTCGTTGACTGAAATGGCCATTGACTGGACATTACATTAGTCAAATAGCCTTTTTATCATAATCGTTCCTTTAACTTGTTTGTTAGATCATCAGAAGCTGTGCTGTTTGACTATAAAGAACAACATGGTAAAGACAACTCCTGCTTTTATTACATTTGCACGAACCCTTATCCAGGGTTACTTACAACTAATCTAGGCAGCACAGGATTAAAAGCCTCTGCTTTGCTGTTTGAACTTTTCCATTAGTAGTCCGGAGCCTTTAACCACTGATTCACCTCGGTTTCTTTATAACAGTTTAATCAGCGTAAAAAGATCAAGCTGCTACATTAGCCTTGAAGATTTCTTCTGTTATTCTCTCTCTTTGTGCTCTCTCGCTCTCACTTTATTCTTTATCTTCTTGTGCCATTTTCATTGTTTACCATCCTGATTAAATCTGGCGGGTCTAATATCGATGTGCAAACAAAGGATGCTATTTTGAATCAGCGGTTGCCGAGCGTCCAGTGCATATTAATATCCAATAATCCACCCTTAGCACACACAGCCGGGGCAGTCTTATTAGAAGGTGCGCTCTGGCTGCACTCGGGGGAGCGTGTGTGGGATTTGTTGGCGAAGAAATTGATGAAACCCGTTTTAGTCTGTTTTTTTCCGTTCCGCTTTTTAATATCAGTCTCTTTTGGGAACGCGGACTAGCTGTGGCGCCGTAGTTCGATATCATTAGAAGAGTAATTAAAAAGCGATTGGGTGGCTGCTGAATGCTCGGCGTGTTTGGGATTAACAGAGTCTTATCAGGATTCACGGAGACAGAGGCCAGTTTGAAGATACGAGCTCCACTCTATCATGAATGATCACATTTATAGAATAACTCTGGGACAGTAACAGACACACAGGATTAAGATAAAGCTCTGCCAGTGATTCAGCCAGCGACAAAGCTGTTACTCACTGGGTGGAACTGGTTGACTAATGAACGTATGCCATATTTTGGCATTAAAATTTATTTTAGCCATAAATATCTGACTGATACCCCGTTTTCACAGACAGGTTGCTACTTCAGGAGAACGGTAAATCAATCACATTTTTCTTTCATATTTCATTATCAGGGATAAATAAAAGCAATACAGATTTTACTAGTGCTCATTAGCTAGAACAAATGTACAGTCCATTTAGAGTAAACATTCATATTCCACCTTCCAGATCCAGAGGTTGCAGAAGTACACAGGTTAGTTACTTAAGTAAAGATAATACTGACCTGAAAGAAGCAGTCGTGAATAGACAAGCATGGCAGTCAATGATCCATAGAGTGGCCGAAAGTCGGATCCTACTGAACGGTTAAATTCATCATCAAAGATAATACTAGTTGAATTAAAACATGTTCAAGTAAATTTGAGGTATTGCTCATGTATTTTACTCAGCTAGAAATACAGTATAAAGGTAGTTAAAGCAAAAATTTAGTATTCGTAAGAGGAATACGAAAAGTATTCGTTTAAAAATCCTTTTTAATGTTTTTGGAAAAGAGTGCCTTTTATTGAGGGTAAGATCGGCCATAATGGTTTGTACCACAACCAGATCATCTGCAAAAATCACAAAAAGTTTTGTGCATGCGAGACACACCTGGCCTGGCTCAATACAAACTCAGCCCCATGACTCGAGAGGATTCTGGCATAGTGAAAACTCAGAAACACACAGACTGACAAGAGACCTGGAACAATGCCTGCCGACACTCTTGGACACAGGCAGAACAGCAAAACACTCAAGATGCCAAAAAAGGGTGGCTCGGCACTGGGAACAAGGATTGATTTGCATTTTGAGTTTAGTTGGTGAGATGTTTCAGCACTAAGACTTTGAGAGTGTTTGTCTGGTTTGTCTACATTTGTACATTTGCAGTTCAGGCCATTCTTAAACTGAACCCTGTGTAGTTTAACCCATAGTAAGATCAAAGGAGAAGCAGAATAAGCGTTGTTAAAAACAGGGGTGGGATCATAACAGTTAAATAAGGCACAGCAGACCGGAAGTCCCAAGTACACTGATATGACAATCTTCCTGGTACAATTCCTGCATTATTGCCGGGTTGCTCACATTTGTGCAAAAGCAGATATGTTAGTGTAATACATGCTGCTATCTACTAAACCTGGTGATTTACACGCACCAATACAGCACAATGATACAAAGGAATGAGCTTAAAGTCATCTAAGCAGACTACTGGGAAAAATATATGCAAATTGGAGCGCTTCAGGAATGCCAAGAAGAAAATTCTGTGCAAAATGAGTGTCAAGGTGCTGAAGGCTCCTTCAGAGAATATGACAACCAATAACAAGCAGAAGCATTTGATCCACAAACTCAAATGTATTGCATGGATAAAAAATTGCTACTTTTACTACTACTTTTAGAAGCCATTTTTGAAAGGGTAGCAGACAAGAAACCACAGGAAGGGGAACAACAGAGTGAAAAGGCTAAGAGGCTAAAGTATACTAATCCTCACAAAGACTGGAATGAAAACCAGTGGGAAAGAGTATAATGGAATGAGGAGTTCGTTCTTCAATAAAATGGGGGTTATATCATTGATAAAACAACAAATCAATTGGTGCCCTGAAACTTTTGCACAGGTCTATATACACAGAACGTTATAGAATGCCAGCATGATTTGCTGTGAGTTCTTTGTAATGTACAAAGTGTTAACTTAATGAGACAATGAGAAATAGACCCTGCAGTATGGCTGCTTTAGGATACCGAGCTGACCTTCTGTGCAAACACAAGTCCAAAAGCAGCAGGAAAAAAAGTCATGAGGAGAGAGGGGGCTTTTCTGACAGAGAGGAAAAGAGAGAAAGACTGAGGGAGAACATGCCCTGGCTGCATGCATGTAAAATCATCAGTATTAAGGCTCAGAGGGAGAGCGGGGACAGAAAGAGTAGCAGGGTAGCAGGTGCAATGGTCTCTGTTGGTGCTGCGGGTAGGAAAGGATTGCAAAAAAAAATATGCTGTAATGTAATATGCTTTAGGTCACCACAGGACGAAAGGCTCCTTGAGCTGAGACCAGCAGAAGCACTACAGAGAGCTCATACACTAACACAACTTTACTTCATGTGCAGAATTTGAGATATATTTGTGCCTTATGGCATTTTTATACACTGTCTGTATGAATTAATATATATAGACAATGTTTCTCTTGACTGGAGTCTACTGAAATAATAAAACATTAAAAAGCTCATACAGGAAAATTAGCAATGATGTTTCACTGAAACATCATTAAAGGAAGGGCAAGTTTATTAAATAGTGTTGTAGTCAAGATCACTAGAGCTGAGTCCGAGTCAAGACCAAGACTGAGAGCAGATTAATATTTTTTTCATCATAGAAAAATAAAAAAGGAGAAAATGTTTATTAAAAAAAACTAATTTATAATTCACTGTGCATTAATTATAGGTGATTTAATATAACTATAATAATGAGTAAGTACTAAATAGAAATAATTATTTAAGCAGAGATTTTGAAAGGTATAACAGTAAATTACATATAGCCAAAATATTATTAATTAGTACATTATATTATAGTCTTACTTCATAATCATAGTTCAGTCTGGTTTTAGTTTGGTCTTGATAGAACACGTAAAAACATTTGTATTATACAAATATTTTTTATTGTTAGTCTAGCACAGGAGAGTCAAAGTGCCTACTGGAATATACCTAAGACTTAAGTTATGTAAACAAAAAACATGAAGAGAAGACAATTAGCAGATTCAGTTCCACAGGTTAAATTGGAACATCTTCAGGGAAAGACTGGAAAAAGTAGATCTGAGCGATGTGTAGACCTACAGAACATACAGGAAGCAGAGACACAAGCGTGTTCAGGCGAATTACCTTATGATTATACATAACAACTTTGGTCCTTAAAAAATATTTTGTTCCTGTTTTGTTTATCTTGTATTTCATTAAACCCTTAAAGAGCTTAGCTATATGTGCTTGTGGTTTTTGAGACTGTACTTGTTAATCCAATGACGTATATATGGGTATATATATAAGGAGTAATCGGGAGTGGAAGTGATTTGATACCCTGTGTCTAAGAAAAAATACACATCATGACCTATTACTTAAGCTGTGACAAGTTTCAGTACAAGCACAGTACAAAAACATCTAAAAAGACAGATGAATAGAAGCATAGATACAAAAACTGTTCAAATGTGGGGAAGGACTGCATTAATGACAGAAAAAGAAGTGTTTCTATATTTTATTCAACTTTTTGGTCATGGTTTGGTCCTGTATAAGTGCTATTAATAAAACAAATATATTTATCAATTAAAGTATTCACTCATGTAATTACTTGAATAAGTGCATTGTAAAAATATATCTTGTGAATGTTAGTATATTGTAAAAAATGTAATTAAGTACTGCATTGCTCATTACCTAGGGTGAAACGTAGTGACATGCAGTCCTACAGTGGGTACCTGGCCAGATCACTATTACCTAGCCCTCATGGGGAATATCATAAATGTGATTGGTCAGATATTTTGTTAGAAGACTCATATTACCGGACCCTTCAAAATATAATCAGAAGAGGTAGGCAAACATGTAGACAAAATCTATTCTAATAAGCACTTTTGAATATTTAGTAGAACTCTGTCAGATAAGTTGATTTATTTATGTAGCTCTTTCTACAATGATGCATCATCTCAAAGCAGCTTTATATCGAGATGTTTACACTGAGATATTTTATATTATATATATATATATATATATATATATTAAAAGATGAAAAAAATTATATTATATCTTAAAAGGCCAATCCAAAATTGAGCAAACCTAGAGCAACAGTCGAAAGAAAAAACTGAATATAAAAGGAAGAAACCTTGGGAGAACCAAGACTCAAAAAGTTACCCATCCTCCTTTTGATGTTAATTGAAATAATTACGTTTGTACTAATTGTAAATCTAATTAAATAACAACAGATAAATAAAATAATGTAAAAAAATATGCATATCAGCAATTATTTCGTCTGATACACAGAGTCAATTTTCGATTTTGACATTGTTCTCTGCCAAATGAAGGATGGAGCCAGTTACTGCTCTCTGGTGGGGACCATGTGTCCTACAGCAAGCAAGAAAACGCAAAGTAGCCTTTTGAATTGGATGATCTTTTTGATCTTACTTTATTTATTAAATATTCAAATAATATGTTACATACACCTGTTTCTTACCCCTTCTCTAAGGGCATTGTAACCTGGCATTAGGTGAATCTATACAAATATGCTTGCAGTCCATTGCCATGTTTCTTAAAGCATGGTCGGAAATTTTTGCATTGGCTTTATGGCTGGTATTTGGTATGGGAGCATTTGGTACATTGTTGTTCTATGTGCTATAAATCAGTTCTTTCATTTACAATAATAATAATAAGACTTACTTACTATATTTATTTACTGTTAAAAGACAAGCAGCTTACTAACTTTAGAGCAGCAGTTCTGTTTTTAGTGCTCGGGAGTCAGAAGTCATGCTCTTATGTCAATAAGCATGAGCGCTACCTGCTTATGTTGTAGCTTCCTACATAAAATGTTGCTAGGAAACACCTTGAACCCTGACTAGTTCTTGAGGTTACACTGTCACAAATGGCATCCGGCCATACCTAACTGTGTGTCAAAACACTAAGGATGCTGCTGGTGTTGGATTTTGACAAAATTTTTTGGACAGCAGTATAAGGAGGTGAAGGAGCAGATTGTCGCAGCCTCTAGTGGATGACAAATGAACTTATGCTTATTTACATACAATTGTTGAGCGGTAGACAAGTGCTTGCAACCCCAAGATGAAAATGATTTAATGTCTGTGAAAAATCCTTACCAGGTTTTTCATGAGATATTTAGAGGAAATAACTGTTATTGTACCATGTTATTGTTTAAGTGTTATTATAGTTCTGCTGAAAAGGAAGAGGTTTTATGTTGGACATGGACATAAAATAACCAATAACACATTTTTATGAAGCAGAACAGTGCAGTCCAATAACAGACATCTATGGATGGCTGTGGTCAGAACTGAGCTGTACTTTATTTCTTGCAGGGTGATAGTCCCCAGCTGACTCCTGGCAGCTTATCCCACTTTGCAGGGGCACTGAAGAGCCCGTCTGTAATTACACCTGTACGCCAAAGTGTGAGATGCATCCAAAACCGATATTTAGTGGAGCCCTCCATCCAGCACTCAAAAGTAATCCCACCTTCTTAACAGATGTTTGACAGCAAGCCTGAAAGAGGAAGAATATCCCTCTGCATTCAATTCAGTATCTGAGGACATTTCTATAGTCCTCACGCAGCAGAGGTTTAGACCTGACTGAGGGATATTTCACAGTGGAGTTGTTTTTCGGTCACGCCACACACAAGAATACAGCACATACAGTGGAACATCAGAATCTTAATGACTTTTTTGCCTCCAATTTTTTTGCAAACAAATATATCACATATACTTATAACTCTAAAGACCCAATAAATCATTAAATTTGTACTGTGTTAAGGCAGGCTTATTTTTTTTTACCGTTTTTGTTACCGTTGCATAGCAACAGCTAATTTGTTGTGGAGCTACTTTTTTGGCAGAAGGTATGGTACGTATTACAGCATATTCAGTAAGAGCTTCTGAAATGTATTTTTTTTTTTTTGGTGTGAAGAATGTATTAGAAGTAACAGAACACCCAAGGTTGTACGTTATCACACGTAACATCATGGCTTTGATTGTCTATGACACTCACCTTTGTGTCACAATTGTGATGTTATTCACACATTTTCTATTGCTTAACCATAGTGCTTGTGCATCATTGTTACCCAACAATATTTATCCTGCTAAAAAAGTCATTACAATAACCAAAAGGTTTTATTGTTAAGGCCCTGACCAAAACCAGCACCATAACGTATGTTTGTTGAAAATTAAAAACTGTGATATGAAACCAATATACATGTCTTGACACAATTCTGTTGATAATATCTGCCAAATTGTATTACTTGCGAATGCTTTATCACATGGCAATCCCACATGGCTATATCTTAAAAAAGTAAGGTCTCCTGTTTCTTAGCAGATGTGCATTATAGGCATGTGTTGAGTCATTCTTTAGGAAAGCAACATGTCAAAATGTCCTCATAGTGCAAGCATCAGGTTCAACAGTTAATAGCTTGAGCAGGGAAAACTCACATTTAGAAGGTTTAAAGGTGACTTATTATGTAAAACTCACTTATTCAATGTTTGTGCATATACATTTAAGCATCTTAAGAGTTCACCAACCCACAAACTGTGGAATAAGACGAACCAATCATTTCTTTGTAAGCGGTCTAGGTCCAAAAACATGGGCTCCAACAAGCTGTTCAGTTTGGCCCAGTTTCAGATGTTTCTGGACATTATAGTCCATCCACAACACATGAATGACATTTAAAATTGACATGTTAGTTTTCTATTGAAACTAAGAGCTAAGCAAATGAACTCCTGTGTTGTTGGCTGCTCCAAACATAAATCTATAGGCCACAAAGACATCCACCTTCACGTGGTTTGGCCGACAACGATGGTTCCCACCATTTCAAATGGACATCAACCTTCTCTTGGACCATGCGCTAAAAATCTTTACGTGGACCCGAAGCCCCAGAGGACAGAAGAGCTGGGTGGATTAAATTTATTTGATAGCTACAGTCAGATACAGACCAGTTTGAGCTTAGATAACATAGTAAGTCAAACAGAATAGCTTTTTATAAATAGCTTTTTTCTAAAAGGGCTGAGGTAGGCTTATGGTTAAGCACTAAGTCCTGGCTCACTTTTTAGATTCCAGTACATTTTTAAGATGTCTGGTGGAATTGAGGTTATGGTTGTGTGTTCTCAATCAAAGATAGCAAACCAATGCTTTATGGATATTTTGTCATTTTGAGAGCCACTGGGGTATCAATACATCTAATTCTACCGTCACTGTTTGGCCATGGAGAATTCAAAAATGTATGCTCTATTCTGGAATTTAAAAAAAAAACAAAAAAAAAAACTGTTTTACAAAAAAAAAGTGTTGAGCTGAGTGTTGCTGAAAGAGCTGAGCTCGATACTTTGCAGGAGAGTCCACAGACTTTTGTATTTATAGTGTAAGTAAAACACTTCTAGATTACACATGTTATTTTTAGCGGACTTAGTTCATTTCACAATTTTTGCAATTTCTATTTAGTTGTTTGTGATAAGCAGAGGCTTGTTACTAAAAGTGGCGTGCACTCAAACCACGCATTCTATAAAATCACTCTTTAGATGCAGATGGAGAAGCTGCTGTAGTATTTTGGTCTTTGAGGTTTTTTTGACCAAACCATGCCCCAACCATTTCATCAAGACCATTAGAAACTGTAGTGACTAAAGTTATACCTTTAATATAATAGTACTATAGTACTATAGAAACAATTCCATGTTGGAAGATGTAGGACGTTAGGATGTTGAAATGGTACAATTGTGGAGCATTAAACACTGAATTTGACCACCAATTATAAGCACTCTCTTCACCCTTTGCTGTCTCATGAAGTCATGTAGAAGAGACTCATCAGGCCAGCTACTGCGTTATTCAGAAATATAGTCGATATAATCTGAACAATCTGTGATCTGAACAATGATCAGTGCCTGGCAGTGGTTTTTGAGATTTGAGAGAACTCTGAGACATTTTCAGGACTGAAATTTTGACAAAGACAGGGTCTTTGTCAAAGACCCTTAAGGGTCATTTTAAACCAGTGGCTTAATTCATAAGTGGCTCTTCAAAGGGTTAAGTTGGTTTTGAAGAGCATTTAAGATCAGTAGCTCATTTTCTAACCATATAAATAGCAAAAGTCAAAGCAATGCACTAATTGCTCATCCTTCAATCTCTTCATAGCTGATATAAATACAGTGATGTTTGTATGTGAACCCTTAGAGTTGTCTATATTTCTACATAATAACTTTATAAAACCTCATTAAAACATCATAAACCTGCATAATTTAAACCAGATCAGATTTTCACACTAAAAGTAGATAAAGGGAACCCAATTACACAAATAATATTTATGACCGTGAAAATGCACATGCTTATGTAATAGTTAATAAATAGACAGAATTCCAATGATAATCCATTGCGATTGTTACGACCTTAGGCATTAAAGTAAATGGACGCTGGTGTGATGGTCTTTAAATAGCACTTACCTGTGCTAATATAAGAAACTAATAAAAGCCAATGGATATATTACCTCATAAAATTGACCATAATAAATGATTTAGGGCTGTCCATCCAATTCTACTTAACGAACAAACTTGTTGTGGGCCAGTAAAGAGAGGTTGCCCACATTTTGCAAGTGGACTTGAGCTGTACATGGCTGTGCAGAGCAGGATAGATGGATGCTCCACTACCTAAGGATCAAATGTTTATGGTGGAGAGGTGGTTTAGCAGGTGATAATCGTGACTCAATGTTCCAGTGTTTTGGGAAACCTTTGGATCCTCATCTGTGGTCCTGTCTGTGTGTTCCAAAGCCCATGGTGAAAAAAGCCCAAAGCCCATAGTGAATGAGCGAAAGTGTGTTGTCTTGTGATGGACTAGAACTATGTCCAGGTTTTATTTCCATCTTGCACATTTACTCTTGGCCCGGAGTAACTCTCACCAAAATATGCCAGGTGCATAGCAGGTATTATTGTTGCCATGCAGCTCCAAAACTCTAGTTCAGACCTCACTTCTGGTTACCTCTGTGTAGAGTTTCAAATGTTCTCCCCATCATGGTTCTTCCATGTATTTCAGTTTCCTCCTCCAATAAACGTGCCAGGACAGTGACAAGGACTGGCACTATTTCCAGGGTATTCCTGCACAGATTCAGTGGGTCCAGAATATTAAAACACACTCATTGATTTCCACCAGCTATGTCTCACAGCAGGTAATGCTGGCAACAGATGGCTCCAGGGACCCAGATTCAGTCCTCAGTTCTGTTTTTCTCTGTGTGCAGTTTCAAATGCTTTCCCGGTGGAGTTTGCCTGGGGATTCCCTCAAGGAATTCCTCCTACCTCCTAAAAGCATGCCAGTACTTAGACTCTAAATGGTTCAAAAATTGCCCCAGACATTCTGAGAAGTCATTTAAACAATGTAAATATGTAAACAATCCATGACACCATTAAGCTACAGATCCAGACCTTAGACACACTTTTAATAAAAGCACTGCTCATCAAATAAGCTCTCCTAAACTTTCCTAAACAATTTCATGTGTGGGATTATAAATCTCCATAAAGTCTTAACAGCACGGACGTCTTGCACAACGAGGCCATTTGCAGAACAGATTTAGCGAGTTGGTGTTTGTGTATAATGATTTATATAAGGGGTTTTATATTGATAGAACAGACTCTACTCTTATGAGCTGCGTAATGAGGAGCGCAGTGATTCTGACCTTCTGGGAAGAAAGAGTGAGAGAGAGTACGAGAGGGAAAGTCAGAGAAACAAGAGAGAGGAAAAGCTTTTGCTGCAGCGTACATTTTTCATGAATTGGCCTATTTATCACAAATTGCTGGTTTGAGAGCTGTTATCATATAGAGGCGAGGTTTCTTGCCATAGGTGAAATAGGTGTTAAACACTCAAGCACAAGCCCATAGAGACAAACCCACTGTGTGTGTGTGTGTGTGTGTCTTCCAATACTTGTGAGGACCAAATCTCCTCACAATCATAGGCAAAACTGGTAGTTTTTTGGTAATCTTAATAGGTTTTTATTCTAAAAGCGGCAACTTATGCTTCAAAAACCAAAAGCCAAAGCCAAAAGATTTGCTTTAGGTAACAGAAGTTAAATTCAGGGGTAGGCGCTGCGTTAATTAGCTAGTGGAAAGTCCCCATAAAACGCATATCAATTTGTTGCAGTATTTTCTCTATCAGTCATATCTGTACCAATCATGGCCAAAAGTATACGAACACTATTCCTGTGGTCAAGACTTCTAAAGTCGAGTCTGAGTCAAGACTGATACTGAGGCAAGACTGAGACAAAATAATGTTTTCAGCATACCAGAAAGAAGAAAATAAAAAAAATATTGCCTTAGTTTGACTATGATCTTATAATAAATAGTTTTAGGCAATATATAATTTAATGCTATATTTTGCAAACTATATAATGAACTGTCCATCCATCTATTTATTATATTCCGCTTAATCCATATGGGGTCACGGGCCAGCCGGTGCCCACCTGGCAAACTCTGGGCGCAAGGACCGGAACAACCCTAAATGGGTGCCAATATGATGAAATATAAAATTATTTATTCAAATATTATCTATAATGAAAGATTACAAAAAATGATGTTTTTCTTTTTATTCCTGATCTCGTCTTGGTCTCGACTCGACTACAAAACTAACAAGTCAACTAGCAACATGCATTCTATAGATTTAGATTTTTCAATGTGAAAGCATAATGATAATATTTTAATCTGCCGTTAAACAAAAATGATCCTGAACTATCTTAATCTCATTGATGGATGATCTTAACTACAAGTTTTAAACCCTTTAAACCCAACTCACTCTGAGACCTATCAAAATTGAGTGCAAATAAAGTTGAGACTTTGGTTTATGGTCCTGGGACCAGACTAAATAATTACAACACCAATAAACCACCTTTTATGGAAAACTACATATAAATCTGACCAAGCAAAGCAATAACAACTGGTTATGAAGCCTATATATCTCCATAGAATGGGTCATTCTCAAGGTCGAAGGTCAAAATGGGAACGATGAAGAAACTACAGCAAAAATGTTCTATCTTCAAACATAAATACCACTAAAGATCCCAAGCTGGCAAGCTCATAAGTTTAAGCTCAAGCTCAGTTGCATACGCCTTATATGCTGCTGACTAAGTGCTTTCTGGTGGTTCTAGTTCTTTTCTGTGTTTCTTATCAACCCAAGTTGGCTTATGATGAACGTCAGATCACTAAGCCTTTCCGAAATCTTCTACCAAGAAAATGTCCATATATGTGTATATGTACAGGGAAGGTCAGTTATGTGAAAGTGATGTGAAAACCGTGTGAAATATGTGAAAAACTGCTTGTGTTTATTTGCATTCATTATACAGTGAAAGACCTCATGACTCAGTGTGTGTGCTAAGAACAAACCAGTCAGGCAGAGAAGCCTATTAGAGCACATATGTTGTGTGCACAGCCATAAAACACACACAATAGCATATCTGTGTATTTGGTATATACTGTACACACACTGCATGCTGCTGAATTTCTTCTCCTCCTAGCTACTGTTTGACTAAAGAAAGCAGCTCACGAGCTTTAGGACTTTCCTCTCACTTCCGACAGCTTTGACATGCCTGGCATTTGCGTCCCGTGTGGGTAAGTCCATCGCTAATAACCCGACAACACCTAATTAGAGAGGCCCTAATGTTCCACTCCGCCGAGTGGCAAATTCAGAGTCCAATTAATATACGGATCTAGCCGAGGGTCGCCCCCGTCACCTCGTTCGCCGATCAGAAGACAGAGAGTGGGAGACACTCACAAATAGCATGTTTTAACAATCTTTCCTAACGAACCAAGTGTCCTCTCTTCCTCATTCTTCACTTCCACCTTAATAAAACACCGGTTTAGTATCTGACAAGTAATAGACTTTATATGTAACACAGTCACCTTACACAGAGCCATGCTTTTCCCCTACAATGGTTTTATTTTAATACACCTTCTACGTACATATTAACAATCTGTGGCAATTTAAAACCAAAACACAATTCTCAATAAATCCATGACTCAGAAACACATGTTCACCCAGATGGCTTAGTGTTTTCTGCCCAGAACGTAGAAATGACCAAAATACTGTATGTCAGGAAGGAATGCTTTCAGTAAAGAAAGCATATCATATATGTACGGAGATAAAAGAAACTATTAAAAATATGAATTTAGTCACTCTGGAATAATATATGGGTGGATGAATGGATGGATGCTTATCACAAGTCTGAATGCAAGTCTTCTCTGTGTGACTACTACTATGCATTTTCTATTAAACTCTGGAACATTATATTAACGAAAAATAACTGTTGCAACTATACCAGGACCAAGTGCAGTGCCAAGGACATATTGCTAAATGTTATAAGACTCTAATCCAGTGAAAATAATAATATAGATCATACAGTGCTCTTTAACTGTTCCAAAGCAACACATCTTAGTATTTAGCTGTCCTAATGCCACCTTTCAAATAGAGCAGAGGTAGGCCGATGGTGCAGCAGTCTAACCTGGCCTACTGATCTAATGACCTAAAGGTTGAAGAGTCAAGACACTGCAAAGTTGCCACTGTGGGCCAATGAATGATGCCCTTAATTGCTTGAATTGTACCTTTTAAGAAAGTCTTAATTATTGCTTGTAGAGGAGCATAAACTTAATATAAGGTACAATTCAAGCAATTTAGGAAAGGTTGAAGGTCTCATTCATTGGCCCACAGTGGCAGCTTGGCAGTGCAGGGACTTGACCCTTCAACCTTCAGGTCATTAGAGGCTATATTTCCACCACGCTATATTTCAACATAAACTAGCTTAAGTCCAGACAGTAGTATCATTGAAAGCTGGCATAGAAGGTCACACAATGAGACAATTGGACTTTCTGTTACTAAAGATGTATCACCTCTTTTCCAAAAGGCTTCCTCAGTTCCAGAAGCTGATACCATTGAAGAGTCAGCTCACCAGGACAAGACTCAGCTGTACATCTACAATTAAAGGAGAAGGGACACTCCTTTGAGGATACAAATGTTCATAATTTGGACATGGAAGACAGGTAATTTGAAAAAGATGTCAAGGAGGCTATTTATGTCCAATTAGCATTACCATCATTGAAAAGAGGGGGTAGTTTACAACATCAATTATCAGCCACATTCAAAGCAGTTTTAAGATCCTTTTCTTAGTTGTTTAACCCTAATGACTCATGTATTGGCAGGGTGGATCAATAACTTTCAAAACCACCTCCAATGTGACAACCTCACTTGAGGTTAAATTGAACTCCCGATCAGCTTCTAAAACTGAGAAAGCCTTTCAAATTTGAGGTGAAATATCTTCAGAAATTAAGAAGAAGTCCACTCAAGTGTACCACAACCTGATTGTCTAAGAACCTACACAGGCATAAGACCACATGATGCTTATAAAAACTCAAAGCAGTAAACGTATTAGTCTGCTGCTCCTTGTTTCATCTTCATTTCCATGATAACATGGCTGCTTAATATCATGATATATCATAAAACCGATTCTGGTCACATGTCTGTCTTCCTGCATGAGCTTAAAAAAATAACAGGGGATTGTGTAGCTAAGATGGGATGAAACCGTACGCCTGCAGGAGCCAATTCACCCGAGACAGAGTCTGGACGCATTCAGCTTTAATGAAGTTCAAACAGGCTTTGCGAGGATTAATAGCAATATTAACAGAAGGAACAGGAGGACGGCTGCCAACATGGCCTGGCTGGTGTTCATGGTTTTTAATTATGATTAAGCAGCGTTCCTGGCACAGCATGAGCTTCTGCGTTTGCACCTTTGTCTTTTCCTGTCCCTGTCCTTCTTTACAGGCTCTTCAGCAACTTGCTGCACTATCGCTGTCACCGCTACTAGGTGGAAAATTGTAAAGAGAAAATGTAGAAGATATGGCGCATGGCTGACAGGTCGGTCCGGAGGAGGGAGGATTTTTTGACGAGTATCTGGCATGCGGAGCAGACTGTTCACAAATAATCAGGGGTGAAAGTGGGCAGCTTGGAAATAGGATAACACAATTTGAAAATAGATGAATAGCGCTGTCTCTGGTATGCGAGTGCTTGCTCTGTGTGTGGTTAGAGACTTGGAAAGTATCCTCAAGTCAACAAAATCTTTACAGATTTGCTGGGATGTAATCCGTGATGCATGCATAAGACGTTTAAAGCCACAACCGTAGGCCCTCGTACACAACTGGATTGTTTTCTTAATGAAAAGCAAACAGAGTGGAAAGTCCGAACACAGCAAAATCCCATACACACATATTTTCCCATACACATAAGGCAGGTGCTCAAGCTCTCACTGAATACAATCACACATGCAGGCAATACACAGTACAGCATGGCACTGTACGATTTCAAAAGCTGACAGAATTCCTGTTGACAAGTTCCATAACAAAGCACTAGGGCTGAATTTGGCCCTTCTTATCAGGTACCAAACAGGGACATATGGGTAGAGCTTAAAATAGTGCACAATACTAAAAAAAACAGTCAGGGTAGCTAGTTAGAGCCATTTTTCTCCTGGACAGTACAATCTGTACAATCAATTCCAACCACTTAATATAATCTGCTAAATTATGGGTTTTTTTAACCATATTTCATACATATTGATAAATCGATGTTTGAAGGAACTAAGTGAATACCTTCAATCCATAAAGTCCACTAAAGTAGTAGGGGAATTAATCTAACATATGTCTTTTTAATTTGGGAGGAAACCAGTGTACCCAGACCAAACCTATTGGACACAGGGAGAGCATTCAAACTCCACACAGATTAAGTTTGGGGTCAAGATTGAACCAGGCATCTCAGAGACGTTAAAAGCTAATAGCTAATAAATAAAGCCCAGAAGCTAATAGAATTAGCTCAGAAATATAATGTTGTCTGTGTTTATGTGTGTGTGTGTGTGTGTGTGTGTGTGTGTGTGTGTGTGTGTGTGTGTGTGTGTGTGTGTGTGTGTGTGT
>JAUZST010019492.1:0-32941 GCA_034779995.1 Parotocinclus haroldoi
CACACACACACACACACACACACACACACACACACACACACACACACACACACACACACACACACACACACAGAATTGTGTGACAAATGACAAACTGTTTGTCATTGTCTGCTCTCTTACATAAACTCAACGACACTCGCCTCCAAAAGTATTGGAACAGTGATGCTAATTTATTTGAGAGGCCTTTTATTTTTGCTGTTGACTGAAAACATTTAGGTTTGACAATAAAATATAAATGAGAGACAAAAATCTAAATTTTAGCTTTAATTTCCAGGTATTTACATCTGAATATGATTTTAAGTTCAGAAGGCAGCATCTTTTGTCTGAATTCATCCATTTTTCTTGTGAGCAAAAATATTAGAACATGTGACTGTGAGGTGTGCTTTGTTGCCCAAGTGTGTCCTGCTTATTGAAACAATAAATAGTGTTGATTGTCTATGTTCAGTTTCAGAGCGTGGTCTTCGGGTGAAAAATAAGTAATTGTGAAGTTAAGTGAAGATGGAAAATCAATTAGAGCCATTGTACAAATATTTGACATAGTACAATTGTTTGGGTTGTCCTGGAGAAGAAAGTTGTTATTGGTATACTAAGTAACAGACGTTGACTTCATAAACTAAAATACAGAGGCTTCACCAGAAAATTATTTAGCATAATTAGAAGAAGAATAGGAAGCCCAGTCTGGAATTGGCCATAAAGTACAGAGGCAAGCTTCAGAAATTCTGGGAAAAATTTATGGACTGGTGAGACAAAGATTTACCTTTACCAATGTGATGGATATACTAAAGTTTTGAGAAAGAAAGGATCTGCTCATGATCAAAACATATTATACAAAATATAAATATAAATACAAGCTCATCTGTAATACACATTGGAGGTAATGTCATGGCGTGGGCTTGCATGGCTTCTTCTGGGACAAGCTCATTAATCTTCATAAATGATGTTGTGGAGGATGGCAACTGAACAATGAATTCAGAAGTCTACTGATACAAGTCTGTCAAATTAAAGACAGATGCAACTAAGCGGATTGGGAGAGACTTCATTTTGCATCAAGATAATGACCATAAACACACTGCCAAAAGTACAAAGGAGTTAAAACAAGGGTAAGAGATGGAAGGTTTTGGACTCATCTAGTCTCCACACTGAAACCCTATAGAGCATGCATTTTACCTGCTTAAGTGGACACACCAGTGCATATATGTCACACCCACTACATGTTAGTATTAAAGCAGTTGGGAAAATTGTCTATAATATTTAATATATATTTATATATATATATATATATTTTGTATATAATATATATATATATATAGATTGTTTCAAGGAACACCATTCTCACAATGGGCAGAATTTCACTTTACTCTCTAAACAACTTGGTCCACACTGGCAGTTAGTATCCAATAATCTTATTCTAGCACAAACCAAATGTGAACTATTGATACAAGATAGGGTTGATCCATGACTGTTTAGATGCACTCCTGACCCTTCCACCCACATATCATTACGTATGTCTGAATAATATTATGCATTGTGCTATTGCACATGATTAGCTAAATAGCATTAGATAACTTCAGTGTATATTGTGTATTGCATAAGCCAAACACACCCTGATGCACACAATAAATATAAAAGCATTTTCTATTCCATATGTCTTTTTTGGATACTCTTCCCCTATGCAAGAATTTATTTTTATTCACTGCCCTTTAATGAGAATCATTTTCACAGTGTAAAGGAGCTAATTGGTCTTATTAAGCAGCGATAATTGGAAACACAACCTTACAGGCAAAACTAATTCTCAGAGGCTTTGCTTTATATGAGGAGGCTATATGATCACTGGAAAATAGAACTTCACTGAGCCAGAGAGTAACAATAAATGTGTGTTCCAATGGTGTAACCTCTGGTTCTGAGCTGCTACGCTTGTGTTGTGTGGTATGTATTGTAAAACATCCTTGAGTGTGAAAAATGTGCGATACAAATTTAATGGATTCGTTTAAATTATGTAATAGTTTTCATGATTATATTAACATTGTTTTTTTTTAATAGATTGCCTAATATTGTTGACTATACAGTTATTTATAGCTATGAAACTGAACTTACTATCCACTGTGATGCAGCAATATTATTCTGTTCGGTTGACAGATTTGTACATTTGACTACTGAGTGAGGAAGCTTCTAAAGATGAGTTGCAACACTGTCCTTCCTATTAACTTCACTTTAACCTTTCTAAAACCATGCATTCAGAAAAATATAATGGCACACGGGAGATTCTAATTGACCGCCCTGCCTTTCTATATAATTAACCAGTGAATAAAATAATTCAAAAGTTAATGTTGCTTATCGATACGACAGATGTCATGGGTAGGGATAGGGGTAACGATTTGGTAGAGCTTCTGCTCCTGCTTATTTCTGAATTGATGTTTGTATGAGTAGGTTAGGACATTAATTACACTACACAATACAGCGGGAGTTCTAACAGCAGGGTTTGACTGTATCTCACCTGCCTGACAGGGTGTAAGGAAAGGTATTACTGTCTTCCATATCAAACAGTGAGTAATATCCGTGATATTAAGTGTAAGGACAGGCCTGTTAGTGCTCCCCAGCAAGTCTGTCCTTACACATGAGCTTCAAGTTTATACGTTGGCTGTCTTAATGCATCTCACATGTCAGACCCGTGCTTTCCACATAAACAGCTGCCTTGTGAAAATCAGTTAAAAAAGGAACTGACAACAAAAAAAAGTGGTGTTGAAAGTAAGGAAGAGGTACATCAACAAAATATGCTTCACACTCACATATGGGTTTGTACTTCTTGGGGAGCAATGTAGCATAAAGCAAACTGCATTAACATTAATATTCCATGAAGGAATATTATTGTGACCTACCCCTGATTCCCAACCCTAAAAACTACAATTACTTACTTACTAGCCTCTCTGTATGAGTGACCATGATCAAACAGCACAACACATTTTTTTTTAGCATAATGGTGACACTGTATGCTAATAAGGTAGTAGAACTCATGGTGAGTTGTTCTGCTTTGAATTCTTAAGCCACAAAAGACAAGAGGATTAAAATGATTATATAATTGTATAACCTCCAGCAGTAGATATATGTACCTACATGTGTAATCCGTAATAGCTGTCCTGGCACTCAAGTTATTAAAACTTCAGCCTCTTAAAAATAACATTTTATTTTCAATTGTAATCTTTTCATTAGCTCATTTTAATTCAGACAACTTCTTTGTTTTGTGCTATCTGTTTGTTATTACTTATTATTATAATAACTTTTGATCAATAAATAATTATTGGCACCTTGTGAAAAGCTACCAAGGTAGCTCAAAGTGTAATACGATATGAAAACGGTCTCAAACTTTATAAAACACAGTAAAGCTAGCCTTCAACCAGCATCATTATAAGCATAATAATGCAAAATAATCCTGTGGTAATTAAGCCATCTGTACACGGGAAGCTGCAAACATGTGTGCACAAGTCACACGTATATCTGTTGGCTGTTTTCCGTGTCTATACAAATCTGTACGCAAATACATCCATGTGATATTTGTCACTTCAGACTTTTGTAAAAACACACATACTGCAAATGCATGCCATACTTCCTTTACAAAATCCATTTTGTAAATTCTACCCAACATCATTGTAGTTTCAGTAAGATTGGTTTCAAACCATGCTGGCAAAGGCTAGAGGTTATAATTCTCTTGGAACCCAAATGTCCAGTGCCCAAGATGCAGTCCAGTGGTCGAGCAAAGAACCCCATAATTTGTGGCAATCCATTTCTTTATATTGGAGAATGAAGTTTCTTTAGGATATGTGATTTTAGCCTTTGGTCTGCAGTCAGACATTTAGAAGTAAATATGTTTCTGAAAAATGAAGAGGTTTTTAAAAGACTTCTCTGTATCTTGTATCCTCTATATTGTCTGAATGCTGATGTCTGATAAATATGTACCAGATAGTGACAGGTGCATTACAGAAAAAGCACACTCTTTGATACATATTTCAAAACCGTTGACTTTACAGAGCACTCTTAGACTGCAGGATTGAAAACTGTAATAATATCTTTGGACAGATGTCCACATTTTTCTGATTTAAACTCCCTCTTTGTGGTCTAAACACTAAAATACAAACCCTACCCCTTTCTTTTGCCTCTTAGTTCATCCCCACAGCTAATATTGAACAGAGGAAGCATGGTGCCTCCATCTTTTCTTTGATCTCCCTGGAGCAGGCAGTGGAATCAGACACAAGCTAATCTCAGTGCCCATCTAAACCAAAACACTAGAAGTCCTGTGAGCAGCTCTCACTGCCTGATTATGAAAGAGCCCAGCAGAGAGCAAAAAGGCCTTGCAGTGTCTCGAACACACAGACATGTGTGTTAGTGAAAAGCCAACGTGAAGTTAGAACTTATCAAATCTGCACAAATAAATATCAAAGATGCACAAGCCTGATTCATCAAGAACGTGTAGACAGAGGACCATTCACATGGATGAAGGCGTATGTAGTGGAATGAGGACAGATGAAAGAAAGGGGTAGAAGTGAGGCCGTCTATGAAAACCAGAGCCTCACTCTGAGCCAATAACCTGAAGCACCATAAAAAATGTGATGATGTGGCTCTAACTAGAAGAAAGGCAGCAGTTTGAAGAAAATAGACGACATGCTTAAAGTCAAAGCCAAATCATTTCGGGTTTTACCTTGAAAGCTTTGAAAGGAAAGGGGATTACAAAAATCACAAAACAAATTAAGTGGGTTAAACACTTGATATGCAGTCTGAATTAGATTTGCAGAGTTTTTTCAATAATAATTCTGATTGCTTCAAATTTGACTGCTGTAAAGTAGTAAAATAGTAGTTCCAGTGGTTCAGTAGTAAGAGCAAGCCGCTGGAAAAGGTCATGACCTGGGTTTGAATCCTAGGAAGGGGTTTCCAAATTGCAGGTTGGGTCATGCATTTACAGAACCTGTGTTATTTCGTTGCCTGAGGTCAGGTCATTCTCCTTGACCCAGACCAGGATAAGTTGGGGACGATTTGCATTGTTTTTTGTGAAGTAAAATATAGCTGAATTCAGCTACCTCTGTCACTAGGGGCAACCCTGATTTGCTGTGTACCACTGACCTAGTCTCTGACTTGGAGGTTCTCTTTTAATTTGAGGACTCAGAGTCAGGCCCAGAGTTAAACCAAGGACAAGAACAGAGAGCTGGTAACTCCAGGACCAGAGTGGAACCTGGTCCATACCAAATTGTTCTTTGTTCCAGTTATGTCAGCCTCTGAAATTGCAGGCTAGCCACCAGGTTCCCTCTCGGAGAAAATATGGACTAAATGCTACAACCATTGTCATTTGTATAACCACAAATCTGAACCTATAGATAAAAGAGTATTAGAATCGCATTTCAGGATACAATCTACTTTTGCTATTTTCTGAATCAGCAAAGTCAAAATTTCAAAGTCAAATTTACTTATTTTAAGGTTTATTTGTTTTTGGGGGTTTTATTCACAATGCAGCACTGTCTCAAATAAGTTTTACAATATTATATATTCTTAAAATGTCAATCCCAAATTGAGACAGCCTAGAAGGACAATGGCAAGGAAAAACTCCCCAAATGTAGAGGAAAGAATCCTTGAGAGGATCAAGACTCAAAAAGGGACCCTGTGTGAATAATGTAATTCATCAAGCAATTCAGCATTTCTCAAAGTAGGTTATTGGTTTGTAGTATGGAGTTTGGTTTTAAAACATCCAACAACAACATTACATTATATTAGGAATTCAAATAATGGCAGTTTGGATATAATGGTTTGACTATGAATCCATTTCCTGTTAATGATGAACATGTACACTGTGCTTACACGCAACAATCATTTCATCAGCTTTACCTATACATACAGTACTGTGAAAAGGTGTTGGGCCACCTGTAGATTGGATATAACAATGTTTTAGCACTGGTATAATGAGCATGATATAACTCTCAGTCTCATTATTAGAATACAACAAGAAATATGGGAAATTCGTAAGCAGTATTTAAAAAACGAAAATCACCTCCATCTACACTTGAGCATAGGAGCAACTGGCAGCTTCTTCAGAATGCCAAATTGACCCTTCTACGGTCCCAATAAGCCTCATGTTTGGAAGGAAAAACTGTTTTTTTTTTTTCCAGAAGGAGATGGAGGAAATTTTTCCATGCACAATTTGAGTTGTTCCCCTAGTCCTTCATCATGGTCTTTTTCTGACCACAGATCTGTTCATAGCTTTTTACTGTATTTACATATGGTGAAGTGTTCATGAACACGATATTTTAAGGTCACATTTACTGTACTGCATAAATCAGACAAAACTAGTAAAAATCCAATAAAGTGCTTAAACTCATGTTCAAACTATACATACATCTCGCAAAAACTAAAAATGTTATCAAGCCATTTATATTCAATACTTCTTTCAAGTGAAATAAGTAAAAAAAAAGGTTGTGTGCATAATACATGCATGCACAAATACTGTGAACAAAGAAAGAGACAGCAGTCCCTAGTATTCATCATTGAGCCCAAAATGAAATCTGCTTCTGCTGAAAGATAGTATTAATATTTAAAACAGAAACAATTCACAACCTGCACCATATAAACCTACACTTGTTTAAGGAATTAAGTAAAATATTACTTACTTGCCTATTTATAAATTAGAAAACCTGAGAAAATAAGCACTGTATTACGACTTCTTAGCAGGAGGCTTGTTATACAGAATTGAACATGGAAAAACTGATGACCATTTATTTGATTAATCTTTTAGAAGGAAATGAAGCTGCTTGCTGTTGACATACCCACATACTTTACCATACTGGTTGATCAGGTTCTTTTGGGCGTCGAAAAAACCCTGCAAGTGATCAGAAAAAAGTCAGTTAATGAACATGCCACAAAGGTAATACAATATCAGCTGTAATTTCAGCAAGTATAAACATTAACAGAAAATTCATTTCAAATGAGGGGTGAGAAAGGTCTGTGTTTTTCCTGTGGTTGCTATAGTCTGTGTTGGAACTGGTACACTTTACCTCTCTCTGCAGTTCCTTACATGTGAGAGTGACAGCTGACTGACAGCTTAATAAATTTAACATCACAGGCCTTGGGGAAAAATCAAGTTCACTGTGTGTGTGTGTGTGTATATGTGTGTGTGTGAGTTATTTTGTGTTGGCATTGAACTAAATATAATATAAAAGGTTCAGCTTTATAATTAAATTCCACTGGAGAACTTTTGTATGAATATGTAACACAGTCTGTGCTTGTATATTAATAAAGTCATATGTAATAGATTCTAACCCCATGCTGCCTGGTTTGACCACAGAATGAAGTGGGAACAATCACATGGCATCGACATCTCGGTGACAGAAAATACAGAAACGCGCAGGCAATAATCAGGATGAATGGAGAGAGATTTTGGATAAGCCACAGATGAACTGATGAAAATTGGCTCCTTTTATTCTCAGTATTCTCGTTCTATAAGCAGAATTATACTTGTCTCTCCTTCTACCAATCATCTGACATATCCCTTACCTCTGTTTCTCAAGGTCAATGTATAAACGAATGCATCTACATCAAGCTATTTTAGCAGCCACCCTTATCTAGAGCAGCTTACAACTGCACAATCCAAACATTTGCATGTTAAGGGCCTTGCTCAATGACCCAACAGTAGCAGCTTGGTACAGATAGGATTTGGTCCACAGTTCTGTACCTTAACCAATCAATAAGTCACCGCAGTTCACAAACGTGGATGCTCATGTACGAGTTAGCACTCCGTTTGATCAAATCAAACTTAAGTGACCGTTTCAGTATTTTATATTTTCTGACTATATACGTATAAAATGAACTAATCATAAAGACAAAATTAACAATATGAATTAAGTTCACCACAAACCCACTGAAAGAAACTATTATATTTTTATTTCAGGTTTGTTTTCGATGTCCTCCTTGACCCAAAAACATGATTTTAATTGGTGAATTGAATGGTTTTTATTTGTTGTTTGCATATGAACTTATTAATTGTGCATTAAGTTAATCTAAATAAAAACTTTTAAAAATGGATCAATCTAAAGAAAATAAAAAGACATGCCATAAAACATTTGTGAACTGCCAATATTTTGACATAATCATAACAGTGCGAGTCAAAAGCCTCAGGACAGGAACAAAAGGGAAAATTACACATCTGAATAATATCTGAAAAGTAATGGGTGAGGGGATCTATACTTTTAGGCTATGTCAGAAACATGGCCACCATCTTGAAAGCCATCACTTTGGTTTAAGGGCAAGTTCTTCCAATGTGAAGGTGCTTATGTAGCATCTCAAAGAAAACCATATTCTCTAAACCGATTCCCGCAATCAGATGTGAAATATCTCTCAGTTCAAATGTTATCAACACAGAATGTTCAAAACCTTTGTTGTTCATTACAGGTAACTGAAGATGGAATTGATGATTCTGATGTCTGATTCAACAACTGACACCCAGAATAACGCCAGTTTCACACAGCACTGTTGCATTCCTCAGCTAAATTTTAAGAAACTGGGACTGCAACGAAAAGCCAAGTAATGGTTATCTGAACACCAACACACACAGACACAGACACAGACACACACACACAGACACACAAAAGCATTTAAGAGAGATCAACTGACGTAGCACATATGTTTGAAAGGTGGAAAGAAAAGCAAATTATCCCTATCCCTAATATCCCTATAAATGGGCTTACTTTTAATTACTTGATGAGAAGGTGAATATGATGAATATAAATGTTTTGTTGCAAGGGGAGTAAAAAAAAGAGAAAATTAATGATAACTATTACTATTATTATCACTATTAGTCCCCATTTGGTGCAGCAAAAAAATAATATGCTATCCCAGAACTGCAGTGACCCAGTTTCGAGCCCCGACAGTGCCTTTCTGCCAAGTCAGGTTTTGTCTGCACCCTACCCCCAATGTTCTTGTACTAGAGCCTGCGTGAGCCTGATCAGAAAACAGAGGGATATTCAGAAAAGAGGGTTGAAACATGGAATATATACAGTGAATATACTCTCACCAATCACTTTATTAGGTACACTTCCTTGTTTCAACATTTATTGTTCATTTCTCACTTCCACTTACTTCATAGATGCATTTTGTAGTTCTACAATTACAGACTGTAGCTTATCACTTTCCCTACATAGTTTATTAGTCCCATTAGTACAGTTAGTTACTCTAGTTACGAATTACTAGCAGAGATCAGGTACTATTTGGGTGGTGGATCAATCTCAGCATTGCAGTGACACTGGTTTAGTTGTGGAGTGTTATAATATGCCGTGCCGGTGTGAGTGGATCAGACACAGCAGACACAAAGCAGTGCCACCATCACATCAGTGTGACTGCAGTGCTGAGAATGATCCACCACTTAATCATACTTCATCTGTGATGGTCCATCTGGGGGTCCTCCCCATTAGAGCAGAGTAAAGGGACAAGTGCACCTATAAGTTAGGTGGAACTGATAAAAATGCATATTGGCTATTAAAACAAGGATGCCTATTGAAGTGATAATAGTCTATTTTTTTTCCAAGCTTTATCCATAGTCAGGTTCACAGGGCCTCTAAAGCCTTTCTAAAGAATTCAGAGGGGTTAGATGAGATTGTACCATAAGCAGAGTGCCAGTCTTTTACATGGCTAGGCAGGGATTTATGTTATAGTGCCAAGGAATTGGTCCGCCTCAATCATTGCTTTTCATTTAGAAATCAACAAAATGTAATTTGCCTAATCGTTTGATTGTTTTTTTTGCTCTGAATATTCTATATTTTGCTGCTTAAAATAAACTGTTTTGAGTCCCTCCTCCCCTTATATTGTTTTAAAAAGGAAATCTTGCTCAGAGAAGGTGAGGAAGTACTATAGCCCGAAAAGTTTTGAAACGTGCTGTAAGACATGCTTCGCATTCACACTCTCTCTCAAGGAGAAATGTTACAGCTAATAATGATGCTGACGCTGCAAACCTTCTAGTCTACTTAAGCATCTGTAAAGCCATATTGAGGGCAGTGTGCTTATGATGCAGATAGGGTTTTAAGTGGGATGTGACAGGTGTGAACTGACACAGTTTGACGCAAGGAGGATATGAAGGCAGGAAACCTTCAGTCTGACACTAGGGGGCAATACAGAGCAGAGAGTGACTTGCAGATCTGAAGCTCGTCTCTGGAGGACTTCTGAGGAGAAATAAATCTTGAATACAGAAAAGCCTCATCATTACATTTCCTGAAATAAGAAATCTTGTCCAAAATCTTGTTCTTGTTATATCGGACAATTAATTTACTTAAAGGCAAGCACATTCTTTTGAGTGTTTTTAATATTAGCGTACTGAAAAACTAAATGACAACACAGTTGAAGATTCACACAGTCCTGATTTGGTATGCATGGCAGCCTGTAACTGCCCTCTCAGAGCTAATGAAGGCGCGAGCAGCACTGGCACTGTGCCCTCTGCCCTCCCCTTTTCCACCCAGAGATGTTGGCCAGTGCCATTCCCTGGTGGGCATTAGGCAGTGATGTGTGTGAGTCCATTCCTCGGTGAGCATTAAGCTGTGGGGTGTGCCCTTTTGTCCTGATCTCGTCTCCTCAAGCCTTTCATTACTGCACTGCTGTTCCAAAGGATCTGTGCATCAGAGCGTGTATATGCGAAGTATATGCGAATCTGTACGTTTGGAGGTCTGTGCATGCGCTGTGTGCGTGTCTCATCTAGACACAGAACAGAAACAGGCTAGTATGGCTAGCCTCAAATAAACGGCTCACTCTCTGCAGCCTGCCAACGACCTAATTAGGGATTCATTACAGATGGGTAAGATCAATAAAAGTAGACCTGACTGAAGCAGACAGGCCACATTTTGAAAGTCGGTCCTTTAGGAATTCTCTTAAAGCAAAAAGATTAGTCACTTCCACTTGCATGCTGTTTGTCCTTGCTCTTTAAAACAGGTTTCCTCATACTTTTTTGGCAGTCTAACTTAAAGCTTATTATGTCTCTGAGTGACACATGGTGAACACTTTGACAGCGAGTATTCACAAACGTCAGTTAAACCAGTTGAAGGACAGAATAAAAGTGAGAGAAAGATGAACTCTGCATTATGTGCTTAGTGTGCGAATGCCGGTGATATGCTTTAAGGTGTAACTGGATGTAATACCACCTGTGTGAGAGCTGAAATTCATAATGGGGCATATTCTGATAATGCGCTGTTGTGTATGATGGTACTGACAGAGAAAATGAGCACTCGCAGACTTTAATATGCCAATAACTGTTTCTTTCCATGCGGTCCCATTTTCTGGGTATCTATCCCAGCCTCTGCTTTATATAAATCAGTTTCTCTTTCCATCACAGTCATTTAGTCGTCACTATGTCTGCAGAGCATGTACGGTACCATGACTATAGAAAATCAATAAAAGCCTGTAGAAACTCGGGTTTATTTCATGATTTGCCTGCAGGATTATTTCAGAATATTGCACAATAAAAATGTTCACAGAAAATCAAGCAATGTAGCACATTAATTTCTGCAATAATACCTTTCACACTTCTATCTAGGAATCACACTAAACAGAACTAAAATGAATATTGATGCCAATAGCAACATTAAATCAATTAAATCAATGAACAGGATTAAAAAACATCCAATGAGACATCCTGGGCAATCGTGAACTGGTTCTGCTGGCCATCGACGCTCGTTGCTCAGCACCTCGAGCTAGCAATCCTCAGAGAGTTGCCATCGTCAGAAAATCGCCTGGACCGTATACTAATGAATATAAATGTCTGTTACACGGGAAGTCAAAAGACAAACAAGTTATGGCGCCGATATTACACTTAATAAGAGCAAGACGAGGGAGCTGCCTTAAACTTTCCACCTCTCTCTTTCTCTCTCTAATCTAAACAGGATTTCCTTTTCTAATATGTACTAAGTGCTAATGATTGTAACACACTGTGTCGTTAGTAGGGATCCTCGGATCATGTTTAATGCTGCTGATTCCCCACCCATAACTGCCGATGGCCGATAACGATCACATACCGGGTGCCTTCTTTTTATTCTCTGCATTGAGCCTGAAAAACTCACAATACTCCGCCAAGTGTTTGCTTTTGACATGTGAAATTAGTTGTATTGAAGTATTTTAATGTGCTTCCACCATGAGGTATTTTTTCGTTGCATGTGTTGCAGGTTGCAAACTTTCCATCACTCTTACAAAGCGTGTAAAAGTTCCACACAACAGACATGTCTGTGTATGATTTGCTGTCGCACACCTGCGGGTCTCTGCGGGCTGCAAAGTAGAGGTTATCGGTTTTTGTGATCAGCAATCGAAGGCATTGATCGGCATACGCCGATAACATGCTTTTTCACAGAAATCGGCCAGTAATGATTGGTGGCCGATCGATCGGGAACACCATCAGTTGTTAAAGATATTTATTGTTATCTTGTAAATTGTAAATTGGATTAATAAACTATTTTAAAGGTTATATATGTTTGTTAGGTGCTGACTGTATGTATGACTAATACATACCTGAGTTTTAGAACATTATAGAAGACAAAGAGATTGTGAATGTCAGGGAGGAGGAAAGAGGGAAAATATTACATAGCAAGCTGTGACTTGAAAAGAGTAGTCAATATAATTTCCACTCACTGTGACATTTGACAGAACTTGAACAATTCTGCAATTATTAAATATCTGCAGTCTGTGGTAGCCTAGCGGTTAAGGTGCTAGACTCTGGACCAAAAGGTCAAGGGTTCAAATTATCGCTCTCATACTGGTCACTGGAAGTTCAACATGGCACCTCATGGCAAATAACTCTCTAAGGATCTAAAAAAAGATTTATTGCTATACATAAAGATGGTTTAGGCTATAAGGAGATAGCCAACACCTTGAGAGTGAGCTGCAGCACCGTGGCCAAGACCATACAGCGGTTTGACTGGACAGGTTTCACTCAGGACAGGCCTCGCCATGGTCGACCAAACAAGTTGTGTGCATGTGCGCGACATCATATCCAGTGGTTGGCTTTTGAAAATAGACGTAGGAGTGCTGCCAGCATTGCTGCAGAGGTTAAAGGGGTGGAGGGGTCAGCGTGTCAGTGCTCAGACCAACCATACGCCACACACTGTATCATACTGGTCTACATGGCCGTCTTCCCAGATGGAAGCATCTTATAAAGATGATGCAAAAGAAAGCTGACAAACAGTTTGCTGAAGGCAAGCAGACTAAGTACATGGATTACTGAAACCTTGTCCAGTGGTCTGATGATAAACTTATTTGGTTCAAAAGGTTGTCAGGCGTGTGTGGCGGCAACCAGATTAGAAGAATAAAGACAAAGTATAAAGTAGGCAAGTATTCCAAAATGATAATAACTCCACCACACACCTCCAAGACATACTAAAGAAACTGAGGGTAAAGGCCAAGCCTGTCTCCAGACCTAAACTCTATTGAGCATCTTTGGGGCATTCTCAAAGGTAGGGTGGAGGAGCACAAGGTCTCTAGCACCCACCAGCTCTGTGATGTTGTCATGAAGGAGTGTATTCTAAAATTCCAGTGGCAACCTGTGAAGCTCTGGTGAACTCAATGGCCAAGAGAGTTAAGGCAGTACTGAATGGTAATCATTGCCACACACAAAGTTTGTTTAACACACTAGTTTGTGGAACTAGGCCAAATAATTATATGTGAATGACATGCAGAAATTGAAGTACCGGTATGTTGGTACGTGCTCAAACGCAAAACATGCCCAGATACAGAGCAATTCTGCAAGGCAAGGCAGCTTTCGTTTACATTCCTTACCTCACCACAAGGCAAAATAGAGGACTATTAGCTGAATATCACTAAAGGTACTGACACTGCAGTTTGTGTTGCACATCCCATGTCATTGTCACTGTTGTGACAATGGTGCAATACCAAAGCCATGCCTGGTACACGCTGGTAGTTCTCCTGAGTTCAGATTTTATCCATTAAAAAGCACTGATGCAATATGTGATATCTGTATTACTATTGGATACTGGCTTGAAATGCTTTTTTAAGGACTTTTTTAAGGACTTTTTCTTGCCCATTAACTGATCAAATTTGCACAGCTACCACAAATTTGAGGGTGAGGTCTAGGACATTCTTCCTCTAAGATAGCCAGTAACAACAATTAAGTATCAAGTTTAAAAATACCACACTTATATTATAAGCATTATTATAAAGTTCACGTTAAATTATTTTGATATATTTTTAATCTACGTGCACAAATTCATTAATTTACTGTACACTCAAGAAGGAGCTGTTGGAATCATAAGAAACTTTATATGTATGACAGTAATGATAATAAATGTAAGTGATTACAATATTAGAGCAAAACGATATATTTACAGGGGAAAACCGTACAACTGAAACGAGGCTCTTGTTACCCTGTTAGGACGCCTCTACAAGATGAGATACAGTAGTGCATTGGAAGCAAACAGGTTCCGTATGGTATCCCATGGTACATTTAGCCACAGATGTTGCAGCTAGATCTGTAGAACCTCATCATACTTAATTTTTTGTTGATTGACTTAGCACAGGGGGAACACCACAACAATCTTTAAAAAAAAACGCATACCAAGGTGGCACTGTGGCTTGGAGAAGGTCTGGGGCTCAATCCCAGGGTGCAGTGATTTGGGTGGTTACTGTATGGAGTCTGCATGTCTTCCCTGTGTCTGTGTGGGTTTACTATGTGTACCCTGGTCTCCTCACACAGTCCAAAGACATGCATTAAGTTAATTGACTACTCTATATTGGCACAACCTAAGCGTATAGACATGACTAGTCTTGATACAATCTTGTGTATAGATATTTGTAACTGAAATTACCATTGTTGCTGGTAGAGACATTAAAGAAAGAAAGAAACAAAACTTAGCAGTTCTTAACCTGATCAGATACTGGAATTCACATAACATAAGTAAGCTTGGACCAGTCCATTGTAGGGTGTACTAGCGGTCGCTGTTGTTTTTAGGCTGCTAGATACACAAGGGCATCAGATTGGCCTTTTTATAGTTGTTTTTTAGTTGTGAAACTCTCACTCTCAGAGTTCATTCAGATTCAGATTCAGAAAACTTTATTCATCCCCTAGGGGCAATATTAGAGTTTCTTCAAACAAAGAGTTGTGAGCTTCTCTCAAGCCTCTTCTTTTAAAATCCATCATCAGTTGTGGAGATATTTTCTGATCCAATTCACTGACCTGATCCAATTACCTGTTTTGTACTACATGAAAAGAAATTGCACAACCTCTGTCGGAAATCAACTTAAATATGACACATCTCAGGTTAATTAGATCTTGAGACTTCGCACTACTAAGTCTCTTGAAAAGGTGCCAGACATATGCACATGCCAATAATTCGTTTTCTTCAATTTGCAGTAACTTTCGGAAATGCAGGATGTTATAATTCAAAGGATGCCATCTCATCAGTATTTTTACTATCTTATAAAACCAATCAAAAACATAAACACAGGAAACAATTTGCCCTACCACAGCCACTCCTGTGATTGTGCGTGTAACAGAAAGAGAAAGCTCAGGCTAAAGAAAAGTGTTAGGTCCGATGCTTTTATATCAATTTTAGAAATGGAGAAATGAGTTTGGTCTTGATGCATTTCTCAGATTATATTCTTTTTCCACTTGACAAATACATTAATGTAAACGTCTGAATCATTAGAGCTGTTTTCAGAGCTAGCCGGCATATGGAAGATGTAGAGAAAATAACAAGAAAGCCTCACGAAGAAACAATCCTTCCATAGTAGAGTCAATAGAAACACAGCATGGCAACCTGACAGGAGAATATTGATCAAGCTGTGTAATCAGGACCTGGTCTACGCTACAGGAGAGCACAGCTGTAGCTATAACTCTCATCCCTCAATCAGTGGCACCATCTCTTATTTCTGGGTGAGAGGTGAAAAACGTTAGCAAATATGGGCTTCAAGTTCAGTTAAACATTTACAAATGTCATATAAAGCAAATGTATGTGACATGCGAGTGTGAAATATTTATCGGAGGAACAGAGGTCTGATAAAGTTGATCTCCATTAACTTATGCCTATTTTTGATTAATTTTAACCAATTCACCACCAAGGTTATGATTGTTCTGCAAAATATGGTTTCATGTGGCTGTAACACATCCAGGATCAAATGAATCAAAGCTGCTGCTTTATTATGCCAATATAAGGCAGCATAGAGCTGAAATATTAATTAAGTAATATTAAATCAAACCACTCATCTTTGTCCTTTTATGTATTCATTCTAGAAGTAATGCTATGAAGCCAGTAATCCATTTAGGGATCACGTGGCATTATAAGTCATTACTTTTAAGTCATCTTTAATGAACAGATTTAATGAAGTGCAGTAACTGTAGGTTTGAGGATTGTGCTCAGGGAAGTGGCAATGATTGAGGTGCAAGCACTATTAGCAGGTCGCCAAGGAAAAATATAACAAAAAGTATGGGGTTTTTAAGGGATTTCACTTTTTATATCATGTCACAGATGTCCAGATTAACCTATTTTTTCCACTTATTAAGGTCAGTTGGGGGGCGGGCTTGGTAGATGTTGTATGTAACCCATCCTAGAATTAACTAGTTGTAGGCATCCTGAATTTAGCAGGCTTTAGTGCCTCTCCTTCATCAGACATCACATGACCTGGTCAGAAAGGACAGGGACGTAACCTGAAATCACAAAGGTGGTGTGCAAATAAATTGTCACTGCTCCACCCAAGGACCCTAAATAAACCAGAATAAACAATATTTTTGCAGTTAGTTTTGAGGATCTCACTCAGGTAGGACAATCAGTGTCCAAGAACCTTATGCTGTTTTTCAGGCACAATTAAAACTTCCTCCTCAGGACACAAGGTCCCACAGTGACTCTGTGTTTAAACATTTGTACTGTTGTCTTCAATTTTACAGCTTCTCTATTTTACTATATACCTATTAGTAGTACATCTTCTCTAAATTATTAGCGGAGGGTATGGCTGCTCCACCCTGGGATTGAACCTGGGATCTAGCCACCGAGCCACCATGCTGCCCATAATATTATATTTTCAGATCAAATCAGACTTTATGGTCATTTAATTTTACATACTACAGTAGTGTAGTAGAGAAAACATTTCTCTGGGATCAGGAAGTAAAAAATAGACTAACAACACACCCTCTCGTCCTCCCCAAAATACAAACGCCAACCCCTGCAGCATGTTGTCTTGTCAATAAAATGAATAGTGTAAGACAGAACATTTAGAAGAAAGTGACTATTGTGTAAATGGCAGTACAGATCAGTAATGGACATTTATGAAAGTTGAATCAACAGTTTAGCATTCTTACAGCTTGGGGAAGGAACCAGCCTTGTGGTTCTGCCCTTTACGATTCGGAGTCGTTTGTCTAATTACAGCCATTTGAAAAATCTAGGCAGGGTGTAAGATGAGTCTCTCACAATGTTCATATCCCTATTCCTCTGAAAAAGTTTCAGGACAGAGAGGAGTGAAACTCCAATGACCCTCTCATTTCCCCTTCACTATCGTCTGTAGGGCTTTTTTTTATTTGAAACACTACAGCTGGAGTACCATGTTGCGATGCACTATGTCAGAACACTCTCAAACACTCTTCTGTAAAACAGCCTGAGGATGCTGGCCAGGAGAAAGACTTGCTTAATCTTCGTCAGGAAACGCAGTCTCTGCTGTGCCCATTTTGTCATTTAGGTGGGGTTCTTAATCCACGGCAGGTCCTGCAGTATCTGCACAGGGAGGATGTGTTCCTATTTTAAGCCTCGGTCCTCCCCAGAGTTCTTTCTTATAATGTTTATGGAGTTTTTCTTCAATTTCGTATTGGCCTCAGATAATAGAAGATTTGGTAGAAAAAATGTAAAGCTTCTTTGTGAAAATGAAATATATCTGACTTTGACAATTATTTCACCTTAGTCTGTATGCACAGTGTACAGTCCATGCTATAAGAACCATCCTCACCCATCAAAGATAAAGAGTGAATCAGCGGTTTCTAAACTTTTTTTAGGCCACATAAGCGCATCAAATACTGATATTCATATACCTTTGTAAAAGAAATGCTTTGCAAATTGTCTGACCCTTGATTACCCCACATCAAACACATTCTATAGCACAAAGGGCTCAAAGCGAAGAAGTTCGTGCCTAATATGATGCACCCAAGTCCACATTGAAAATGGTTGTATAGGCTGTGTATTCTTAAAATCAGATTGTTTGCAAGTGAAGGCCAAACTCTCTCTCGCACGGATATGTCACAATGGCATAAACAGTGCTGTTTACTACATTAGGCTGCCCTGTACACAACGTTATCCAGCAGTCTGTCAGAGGCGTTTGAATAAACTCTATTTTCAAAGCACTAATCATTGCAATATCAATGAGGCTGTCTTGCTCAGTAGTTGGTACACGCATTTCTGTGCTGGCTTGTGTGATATTGATTTTTCCTGATTGCGAATTTTCTCTCCGAAAAGTAAGGCTTAATTATGTAACAGTCTCTGGGGCACAAGACATGAAAGCATACATGCACTATTCAATTTTGTTATCTTTTAAGCAAGATTTCATCTATTTAAACAAGCTTTGAATGAGCTAAAAAAAATCTAAAGAATCAAATAGCCAATTGTGGCTTCTGTTGTAGGGACTACAGTATGTGTGATGGCAATGCAGAACACATAGAGAACTTGCAAAGTAAAGAGAACTGACAAAGTCAACATGCATAAGTAAATATTTAAACATCTGTACTGACTGTCCGGTATGTCTAAACACGCAGGACTACTGTATATGATCAAATGAAGTTACTACCATTTCTTTCACAATTTCTTTTCACTCTGAAGCTCAGTAGCAAGGTAAACCTTTCAACAAGCTTGAAATATAACTATTGTGTTTGATGAGTGTATTACAAACCCTTTCACAGCAAGCAACATACTCCAACTCAAATCCTGAGGTGGCTTTTAATATACACTGCTCATAAAATTAGAGGATATTTCATTTTGAAGTATCCACTAATTTTTGCGAGCAGAAATGGCTTTGTGGGCACAAAGCTGCCATTAAGGGCAGTGTCAGTAAGTTGAATTGTCTTTTCCACTCACCTTATTCATCTTTTATATAATAAGCATTTCTGTACTGTATTAACACACTGAACATAAGAAGAATAATATAAGTATAGAGAAGAGACAAAAGAAGAGAACAAAAAAGAGAACACAAAACAGCGAAAGCAAAACAGAGAAGATTAATAAGTGAAAAGAAGAAGAGAGGCAAAAAAGATAAACTGAATTCATATTTGAATAGCGGAAAAATTTAAAAAAAGACTAAAGAGTACAGTGGACAGAAGAAGGAAAGAAAAAGGGTGAGAGAAGAAAGAGGAGAAAAGAAGAGAAATAAATCTGAGATTAAAAAAAAAAGAAAAGGGATAAGAAGACAAGAGAAGAACAGCAGAGCACCAGCATTACAAACTTAAACCTCTAATAGACACCATTTATGCCTCATTAAGAAAAAAAACATTTCACATTGTAACACCACAAAAAATCTGCTGCTGTGGTGCCAACTGTCACAAAAAAAAAAATGATACGAAGGCTTACATTTCGAAACAGCATAATGTTTCCAAAGAATGGAGCTGGTTTGGGGTGTCTGATTCCACATCGCCGCAGGACCGAGTACGGGTAGATCGAATACCTGTAAACGACAGAGAGAGAGAGATTTAAAGTGCAAATAAGCATGTTCATGATGGAGCAAAATGTGTTTTATGGGTTCTGATATGAAAATTAAATAAATAAATAACAGGCAAAGACATGAGAAAATGATAAATTAAGTAATGCTATATTACAACTGTGTTGAAAGTCATATAAGAGAAATAAATCAACGTAATCAATGATATATACTGCTCACAGAAATCAGGGGATATTTCAAAATGAAATATACCATAATGAAATATCCCCTCATTTTTGTCAGTAGTGTATATAAATTGTAGTTTATACAACACCTGAACATCATAACGATACACACGAGACGTGCAAGAACAGTGGAGTAATGCATTTGCTCCATCTGGAGAGAAGAACTGCATTATGCATGAGCACTGCTTCTGCTGACGTATCAGCACTCCAAGCATTTTTACATGAATGGTTTGCCATGCGCATAATTATAATTACTGAGTGAATTGTATTTTCTTTTGATTTTATGCAACACTTATAATATAAGTGTAACATTTTGTGACAAGGCACACATGTTCCTTTGAACAGCAGTGCTGCTAGGGTTAAACACTGTGTTTACTCACTGTCTACTCTATTAGAATAGCCTAACTTGTCGGTACACTTTGTAGATGTGAATTTAGAGACAGTAACTCATCTTTTGCTGCCCACATGACACTGTTGTCTGAATATTTTTGACTGGTGCACTATTTTTAGTCCTGCAGTGTCATCGAGGTGTTTAAACATTTCAACAGCACTGCTGTGTCTGATCCACTCATACCAGCACAACACACAAACTGACATAACCACAGCCACATTAGTGTTAATTTATTTGGTTTTGCTTAACGTCACTGTCGGCAGCATTTCAGCGACACACACAAGATTACATCTAATTTGGACTGTGGAAGTACCCAGAGTAAACAGACACGACATGCAGACTCCACACAGAAAGGACGCCCCACCCTCTGATGGAAACCAGGACCTTCTTTCTGTGAGGTGGCAGTGCTACTCACTAAGAAACTGTGCCACCTCAACATTAGCGTCACAATAAAACATTAAGAACCCGACTACTTTACAATAGTGTTGTTCAGGAAATAACTGATTTGTTTTTCATGTTCTCAACTCTTCAGCAGCTATCCTCACATAAGTTGCAATGAAACAAATGTATTTATTTTAAAGCATAGTGAAAAACATTCAACACACACAATAATTTAAACCAGACATTACCGTGTTTTTTAGTGTTCGTTTACCGCAGAGGATTTCACTTATGAATAATAAAAATACCTTTTACTAATCCTCAAAGCATAAGCATATGCATACCTAAGCATATGACTGTATATCAAGCTTATTGACAACTGATCCTGTTACATACTCCGTTTCCAATTTATTAACAAGCTGTACAGTAGACTATAGCTGTACTGACTGGCCACAGTACTGACACAAATTTACTGACAGAGGGTGTCGTTTGCAGGTATGCTGTTACTAAGTGTAGCCCATCTGTTGCTACACACAATCTGTCAGCCTGCTGCTACCCCATCCATTAATAGAAAAGAACCACCACAGGACCACCTCTGACCAGATATTATTTGGATGGGACACAAATTGTGCAATGCAACAGATGGGCTTTGAGTTATACCTACAAAGAGCAACTATGTGATAGGTATACCTGGTCAAACGGGATGTTGAAAACCCTTTCAAATCTGGCAACTATAAAATTTGTATTGAATCAAAAAAGGAAGGAAAGAAAGAAAGAAAGAAAGAAAGAAAGAAAAGAAAAGAAAGAAAAAAAGAAAGAAAGACAATCATCAATCTCGTTCATAATCTCCAACTCTGCAGGAGTTCATTACCATATTAATTGCAAGATTTGGCTGAGGAGGTTTTATCTGTGCTGCAGAAAAGCTGAAACAGTAGCTCATTTTATGACACCTCGTTAATTACTCTGTGGCACTAGGCATCGTAACAGACTACCCTGCTAACAAATAAGGATGAATCACTGGTTCAAGCTGCCTGTGCTTGGAATCTGAGCCATTTTTCACAGACATATTCACCATCAGCTGCCAGGGGCTGCCAAATATCCCACTGACAGACAGCCCCAATTCATTCAGCACGTAATTGCCTTCAGTCCAATGCAGGAATCCTGACAGAGGTGTCTATAGCTGGGTCTCGACAGGCAGGCAGAATTCAATAGAGAGTGAGAAGGCATCAGTGAGGTTTTGGCAGTAAAACAAGGTCAAAGTTGTACTGGGTTCATGACATTGTTTTCAAAAACCCTTACTCCATCTACACTGAGATTCTATTAAAATTCTCCTTAGGGAAGGTTCGAGTTAGAAGGCATTTGAAGATGGCACACTGTGCCACATAATTGTCTGAACTATGACATAGTCCAAAGCAGCAGGCAGTCCACAAAAGCACAGCTGCATTCGGTACAATCGTAATACAGCAAACTGTTTTTGTGAAAGTGAAAAACGCTGTACTGTGTATTCTGATAATCCATTCAGTCAATATAAAGATTCGGAAGAAATGCTATGCTGTTCTTGAATCTTGATTTGTAAGCTTAGAAGTTCTCTCCTTTTGTGACGTTTGTTACGTCACATTGTCTATAACAAGCGCTCCATTGCAAATGTCCTATTTGGTGCAAACTTGTAATTTACCATATGAAGGAAGTGTGAATGATGCAGAATCTTAAGACACATCATGCAGATGCAAATTTATTGTTCATTTTTTCTGCTTTCCTTTAAAAAATATATTAACCTCTGCAGAGAACGATTTATGACACATCTTTACATATGAATGAACAACATTTCTCAGACCCAACGAAAAACAGTGCGACATCTGGAAAGGTGCTCAAACCTATGCCCAAAAAAATCAAAATCCTGTTTCATTGTTTCAAATAGGTTTAAAGTGTTTTCGTTCAGATTTTGTAATTATATATTTTATGTAGGGTGGCAAGTGGTTAACAGTGCAACACCTTCTCGTGACTACAGAGATTCCCGCGCACAGTTTCATGATTGAGTTCACAAACCTTTCTCAAACTGACACAGATTTGGAAATGCAAACTTCTTTAATAAACAGAGTTGTTCCCTGAGTGGTAAGTAACTTATCAAGGTCCATTAATCTATGAATCCATTAATTATCCATTCATGCATTGTAAACGTAGAATTCAATTTCTCAAGTTATTTTCTTTACTAGAACTAGTTTGGCTCCCTCTTTTAAGTCAAATCTTAAGTCACGCAACTTCAGTTTCCAGCCTCACTAATGTTGCTGTGGCCAATTGGAAGTGAATTTCCTCAGTGCAGTAGTCACCTACCCACGTGCTTCGCAGTACGAATGTAAAATCATGTCATCAGTCTTTCAACATTCAAGTTGTCCTCACTGAGCAACGGCTGTGCAAGATTGAGAACTGGCCCTGCTCTGTCAGAGAGTGAGAGACTGAGAGCAACACTTCAGACTGACTCACTGTGAGTCATTGTGGTATTTTCTGCTGAAAAGATACGGGTCAGTCAGTGCTCTCATTAGGACTGAGGACAAATGCATTACACAGAGAGAGAGAGTAAGGGATAATGAGGGAAGGGGGTATGAGGGGGCAGGAGGAAGAATATGAGTTTGTGACAGAGGAGCAGTGACAGTGAAAGGGAGAAAGAGGTCTTCTAGGGTGAGAAGTAAATGGGAAGCAAAGAGACACACCACCTAGTGATAACGGCACAGAGTATCAGAAAAAGCAAAATGTGGGATAAAATTGTTTTTAGAGACACCAAAACCTAAAACTGTCAGCCAGGACAAATTACCAACAAATCAGGAGTAAATTCCCCAAAAAGTTAATAAGGCTAAGTACTTTGGAGCTTGTACTTAAGAACATTATTGAGTTTTATGAGCATTTACTGAAATCCTTAAGTACTAAACTCCATTGTGAATTTAAGAATATTTTATCCCATTTGTAACTCACTAAGTAATTTTTAACTTGACTACAAACATTTTATATTTACTTGGCATAGCAAAACAACAAATTATGTGTCTGTAATGACAATTTTCACTTACTCACGTACTTTAATGAAATACAAACAATGTGAACCTTTTTTGTTACATTTTTTAAATAAAATACCATAGCAGTGTAAATAGTAATGGCACTTTGATTAGGAGGAAATGTGTATAGACATAAACTAAGAATACAAAAATACAACATTGTGTTATTTAAAAAACATGCGTTACTATTTATTAATAAACTAATCACTATCTATCTATATAGTTTTCATAATTGTACTGGGTTAGGGACAAGGCAAAATACTGATGTTTAAAACATTAAAAATTCATACAAATATATATTGTTTTTGAAAAAAACAACTGCAATGTGTATACTACATGCTAACAAAATCTACTAAAATCTATTTGTGTAAATTAAGTAGTTGGTATGTTGCCAGTATTCAATTCATTTTGTCTCTAACTTTCATAGTGTAGTGCGTAGTGTCACTATGAAGGTTAATGAACCTAAATCATAACAACATTTTAACATTTTATGTTAACATTTTATAAGCATTTCATTCATCTGAAACAATAAAATATTTTATACCAATCATTTAAATACTAATCTTTAATTTAGAACTATTTTCCTAATTCTACTTTTTTGAAAATGTAATACTAATGAGAAAATGTTTGGAAACTGGTGGTTCGTTTACAACTGGTGGTGCTTTTCTAGCACAGAAGCAGTCACAGAGTCGTCAACAAACAAGTACTTAAAAACTTGTTAGACTAGCAAGCTTTTGGGGAAACACTCGATTAAAGTTTCGTTGTTCTTAAAATTCTTTGTAAATCACTTCACTTTGTTATCGGGAAACATATAATCCCAGATGATGTCCACTAATTGTCTTTTGTTGCTCACTGACTATTACGCTTTACCTTCGTAAGCAACATTGGCTCGGGAGCTTCTTGAATTGGATTTTAATTCATAAAGGTAAGAGGTAATCAGTTCTTAAAAACCTAGGCATGGCTTAGGCATGTCTATTTTAGGTGCTGTGATTACAAAACTCTTTGATGAACTGATGACCCTGCGGCCAGTGAATTTTGGGATAGGTTCCAAAACTGATCATGATAAGCAAGGGTGAAATGTGATGCCTAACGTATTGTGTTATGTAATCTGGATTACTGATGGATGATTCTTTGTTTGGTGGATGCAGTGTGAAGTCCAAGTGGATACAACTGTAAAGTTTAGTGAAGGAACTGTGGGGCTGTTTTGACAGTACAGCTGAATCGTTTTAACTGAAAAAAATCTTAATGCTGCAGTATACCAAGACTTACTATACTGCTTACAAATATCAGGGTTTTTTTTTGAGCATTTTAGATAAGTGTGTGCTCATTGGTAAAATTCTGGTAAAGGATGTTTATTATTTTAGCAGGACAAAGTGAAAATTAAAAACTAGATTGGTCTGCAGGTCCTGATCAGAAACTCATCCCAAAGGGAATGTTTTGGAATTTAGACAATGAACCAGGCCTCATCACCCAATGCCACAGCATTATAGATCCGAAGCAGTAATCAACAAAACATTATCTATGTTTAGCCCACAACAAAAATATCATTAAGAACATTATGATCAAGTGCAAAGTAAAAGTACAATTTGTCAACACAAATAATTAGAGACATCCTAATTAAAACTAATTGTATTCAAATGTTGTCAAAAACAAAGGAAAAAAGACAAGTCAATAAAAACAAAGCCCTAGAAAAGTAGGAGATGAGAGTGCAAGGCTGGAAGAGGCTATGATGAAGGAAGCAAATATGATTCTTGTGTCAGGACAGTCTGTGCCAGTGACAGAGTGCCGAATAATAAGAGTAGCACTGATAGCGCCTTTTATACTCTCAGTTCAGCTGCCATTACACACACACACACACACACACACACACACACACACACACACACACACACACACACACACACACACACACACACAATGATCACCTTGTAGGTTTAGCAAGGATATGAGAATTGGCGCAAAAATAGGAGTAAATGGTCAATGTTGTGTTAGTGGAAAACCAATGCTGAATCAAGGTAGTGAGGCAAGCACTCAAATATCTGCACTCAGAAATATCTGCACTATTCACAGTGACACAGCACATGGAAAATTATGATAAGAGAGCTAAAAAAGGACAGACATCAATGACTCTGATTAATCATTAACAATGCTTTATGCAGGTGCACCAAGGGCTTATAATACAGCCTTTCACACGACACGGTGGGTCTGCACATTGGGGAAATTTAAATGCGAACTCTGATTTTTCATTATCCATGGATACCATAACAAGAGTTTGAGTGTTGAGTTGAAGGTAACTAGAAGACATTTCACCTTTCATCCAAAAGGCTTCTTAAATTCTGGGACGTTGCCTTTAACTCCGCATTCGAGTTTAGTACGACCAGGACAACTGATGACTTACATAGACATGTAATTAGAGCATACGTTTCAGTACGCATTTTCAAAAGCAGTCCACACACAGTACAATACCACAGAACTTACATCTGAGCCGAGCAGATGTCCACTGTGGTTCTGTGAGGCACACAATAAAAGTGAACAGGCTGGAAATGCTGAGATTCATTTTGTAATGTTTGTTTGATCAGCATTTAGAGTAAAAAGTCCATCACTATGTGCAACATAACTGCAATGTAAGAATTGTACATTGACTAAGGTCTTGTAAAATATAATGATAGGTATGTGCTATTTAACGACCGCATTATATTCTGAGAAACAGGTCATTGACCAAAATAAACATTAACCAGCCATTAAAATAGTCACACTTCTTTCTATGCTACATAAAAAGAGAGCATTGCCATTAAATGAATTATGCTTAGTACTTATAAAACTAAACAGCATTTGTCAAAACGAATTTCCATATGGAATTGCACAGATGTATAGGTGCCAAATTCTGTGACTAAGAGTGAAAATGCTTGGCAAACGTTTACCCCACCTTCTAATTTAAAACGAATAGGATGACCCAAAACAGACTTCAAAGCTTTGCAACAACTACTTGAAGACCAAAACAAGATCACTGTAATATACTGATACTGATATTAAAAGATACTGTAATAGTGTGAATTCATGCTGAGACAAGGATCATCATGTTTAACACAAACTTTTGAAGGCTTCAGTGCATAACTGTCCTTACAGCAAATGGAAAACATACAAAATATTTGATGATTGATTTTTTTTCTCCTAAAGCTTAAGCCTCTCTCTCTCAGCAGGTTACGCTGATATTAATAGTAATGAAAGCCATTTTAATAAATTATAGAGACACACAAACTACAAACTAGTGGTCTCAGGATTTTGGGCTACACTCTATTGCACTCTAGTGCACTGTTTGATATGGAGTCCATAGTTCATAGTCCAGAGAGGAGTGAGTGGCACTGGCCAAAGTGGACCATCGTAGGAAAACAACATTTCTAAACTACATGAGACATTTTTTTAAAAAATAACAAAATTTCATAGGAAATTAGATCCTTTAGACAATTTAAAAAAACTAATAATAAAAATAATACATAGATCATTAAAAATGCCACAAAATACACTGCTCAAGACAAAAATAAAGGGAACACTAAAATAACACATCTGAATAAATGAAATATTCTCATTGAATACTTTGTTTTGTACAAAGCTGAATGTGCTGACAAAAAAAAATCAAACAACAATCATCAGTGGAAATCAAATTTATTAACTAATGGAGGCCTGGATTTGGAGTCACACACAAACAATTGAAGTGGAAAACCACAATACAGGCTGATCCAACTTTGATGTAATGTCCTTAAAACATCAAGTCAAAATGAGGCCTAGGGTGTGTGGGCTCCACGTGCCTGTATGACCACCCTACAATGCCTGGGGCATGTTCTTGATGAGGTGGCTCTGAGGGTCTCCTGAGGGATCTCCTCCCACACCTGGACTAAAGCATCTGCCAGCTCCTGGACAGTCTGTGATGCAATGTGACGTTGGTGGATGGAGCAAGACATGATGTCCCAGATGTGCTCAATCGGATTCAGGTCTGGGGAACGGACAGGCCAGTCCATAGCTTCAATGCCTTCATCTTGCAGGAACTGCTGACACACTCCAGCTACATGAGGTCTAGCATTGTCCTGCAATTGTCCCAGGGACAACCGCACCCAGCATTTGGTCTCACAAGGGGTCTGAGGATCTCATCTCGGTACCTAATGGCACGCTACGCTACCCCTGGCAAGCACATGGAGGGCTGTGTGGCCCTCCAAAGAAATGCCACCTCTCACCATTACTGACCCACTGCCAAACCGGTCATGCTGAAGGATGTTGCAGGCAGCAGATCGCTCTCCACGGTGTCTCCAGACGCTGTCACCTCTGTGACATGTGCTCAGTGTTAACCTGCTTTCATCCGTGAAAAGCATCATCCTAGATGAGCTGCACTACTTGAGCCATTTGTGTGGGTTGTAGAGTCCGTCTCATGCTACCACGAGTGTGAAAGCACCACCAAGAAGTGACCAAAACATCACCCAGAAAGCATATGTACTGAGAAGTTGTCTGTAGTCCCCACCTGCAGAACCACTCCTTTATTGAGTGCGTCTTTCTAATTGCCAATAATTTCCACCTGTAGTCTATTCCATTTTCACAACAGCATCTGGAATTGATTGGCAATCAGTGTTGCTTCCTAAGTGGACAGTTTCACAGAAGTTTTATTTACTTGGAGTTATATTGTGTTGTTTGTGTTCCCTTTATTTTTGAGCAGTGTGTGTGTATGTGGAGTTATATTGTGTTGTTTAAGTGTTCCCTTTAGATTTGAGCAGCGTGTGTGTGTGTGTGTGTGTGTGTGTGTGTGTGTGTGTGTGTGTGTGTGTGTGTGTGTGTGTGTGTGTGTGTGTGTGGAGAATATGACACACAAGGAGGAGGGTATGAGTTGCTAGGACTCAATATTTATGCTAAATGTGTAGCATTCATAACTGATTATTATTTAAGAACTTAAGATTGTGATTCTTGACTCTTTTATCAGATCAGGCTCTAGTTAGAGATCTTACATGTCCCCAGCTGCTTCCTGAAATAACACAAACTGAATATCAATTGTGAAATTAACATTTTTCACAGAGAAAGAGGATTTTCAAACCTACACATTGAATGTTTTGGCTTCCTGCTTTGTCTCCAGGTTTGATTATTAGATGTTGTGGTTGATATTACAGTTAGCATCTGTGTCATAGCACATTATTTGAATGAAGTCATTTTCACCTCTAATCAATTTCCTCTAATAGTTAAAATGTCAGGGTCTGATATCACACATCAGAAATGGATTAAACATGAGGTCTTTCTCAGGGGAATCATGAGGGCAGCTGCACTTAGTGTGTTTAAGCACAGTGGAGAGCACTGGGGCTTCTGGTAGATTGAGCTTTAATGAGCTCTATTCTCTGTGACAGGTTAGTGGGCACACAAGGGAGTCTGATGTGAAAAGCTCTTTAGAAGTGTGGCCATGTCTCTTTGCGTTGCAGTCAGTGTAGACTCGTAAGTAATGCTTACATACAAGTGGTGGACCTGGCTGCCAATGGACTGTGCTGCAGTACTCTGTTAGTATTGAATATTAATCATGTTGTTACATAATGAAATGGGCTGCTGCAGGGCGTAGCTCTTTCCACTTCGAGCCTAAGAGGACTGATAGCTAGGACTGACTGAATTATTATTTTTTCATACATGGATGAAAGTTATATATGTTGTTATTTTTGTGGGTATGTGCAACTGTTAAGGTAAAAGAGAAATTACATGGTTTTTGTCCTCAGTCACAACTGTAGGGTTCTTAAGCAAGGACCTGAACTAACAGTTATGGTCAGAGTCTTGGAGAGGTGGGTGGGGTCTATTGTAAACCTGTATGGGTCATTGTTGTTGGGATGGTTCTCGACCAGGCTTCCCTCTCTCAGCCGCATTTATGCTTCTTCTGTTCATGCATCTGGCATTTGAGATGCATTATTTGGTTTAATTAGTGGGCATTTTAACCACAGACACCAGGCTGTATAGAAGCTAGTAATATACAGTATATACACTCCGATCAGGCCAGTGTAGTAATTGTTTGATCCAGGCCATTTCTTAAGACTGTGGGAAGAAGCCGGAGTGCCCAGAGTAAACCCACACGGGGTCTACATGGAGTATACATGCAAACGTCACACACAAAGCACAGAGGCTGCACCACCTGTTATCAAACCTGGAACTCCTCAGTTTCAAATTGCGAAGGGTAACCCCATCGTAAACTGGGGAGAGCCTGTGTTACGATTACGATTATGACTTTAAAAACGTAATACAATTTTAAAACGTTATTTTTTTTAAATTTAATTTATTTTAATTATAGAGTATTTTCTTCTTGCCACTTACATGTTTTTAATTTGTTTTTTCATCCCCATTCTGTAGCCTTCTATTCTGAAACCACAGGTAAATCAAATGTATGTCATTTAGCAGACGTTCTAATTCAGGGGGTTAAGGGCCTTTCTCAAGGACCCATCAGTGGTAGCTTGGCAGAGGTGGGATTTAAACCCTGGACCTTATCCACTAGGCCACCACAATCCCAGTTTTGGGCCTCATGTTTGACTCTCTTTGTATGTGCAGAGATTCGAGCTCAGCTGGTAGAACAGCAGAAATGTCTGGAGCAGCAGACGGAGATGAGGGTCCAGCTTCTCCAGGACCTCCAGGACTTCTTCCGCAAGAAATCTGAGATCGAGATGGAGTATTCGCGCAACCTGGAAAAGCTGGCCGAGCGCTTCATGGCCAAGACCAGAAGTACCAAGGACCACCAACAATACAAGTAATCCATTATTTTGAAGTTGATTGATATTTAAACGGTCTTCAATAGCGTATATTAATATACTCCTAAGCTAGTTATTTTTAAAATATATTTACAGGACTAAAGGCTGTTTACATTCAAAAGCCTTGTCACTGCTGAATTTACATAACTGTGGTATACGTTTGTCTCTGTGAAGTGGCGCAGAGTTGTACGAATGAGTAGTTCTATTCAAAACTCTATGCCATTGTAGTTAAAGTTATTGTAAGCTGTCTAAAACCACATACACTAGCATTATTCTTAAAGAGATTCAACTACTAATCTAGAAAATAAGTACTTAGAAGAAAGGTCTATTTTGAATAGGTTGGTACATGAGAGTTTGAAATGTTAGTTAACTTGTCCTTGCACTACATGCATTCTGTTGCCAAATCCAACAATCCCATTGCCACCTCTTCAAATGGGCCTGAAAACGGTTCAGTGTACAGCACCCAGGAACTCTCACTCTAGTAAAATGAACTGCACGTTAGGGGTCAGAAGTGCTTGGGCACAGTACTGATCACCTAATGTGAGCACTCCCGGAAATAAGCCTCCACCCCAAAAAATGCAAATTTTGAAAATGATATTCAAATGATATCAATTTGTGGGTTAGAATCACCCTATTAATGATGATCCTCTATGTTATATTTACTAAATATTTGATGTATTATCCTATCTAATGCCCTGGGTTTAAGGGTATATTACAATATAAAATGTAAAAAAAAAAGTTTAAAACTTGCAAGACTTACTGGCAGCTTACTATACAGAGATTTTAATGTTTACATGGTTAGAGACCATAGTTCACATTTACACCCTCTGCATAAGTCACCAATACATGTTGACTGGCCATGCACTGGTGCATGACATGACAACGCTCCATCCCTCACAGCTGACTGGTCAGCTTTTATTTGAGAATATTGTAACCAGCTTGATGTACAATATTATTTCTCATTAGTACACTGATTAATAGGCCAAAACAATTAAAGCCAAGGGGGGAGCAACAAATTATCAGTTGCTAGTATTTCACAGATATGATGGTTTGAATCATACTGACTTTATTCATCACTTCTGACAGTGACCAGACATGCCCGATGATACACATTCAGTAGGGTCTCTTTGCTGCAGCTTCTTTTTATTTTGAGTGTGTTATTCCAAAACATGAAGACCACCTTCTGTTTACCTCCCTCAGTTCTGTTCCATCTAGGCTAATGGTGCTGTCAAAATGTAGGAACTAGTGATTCCTATGTGGCCATTTCTTACTCCGCCTTTAGCTATGGGTACCTCATAAGGTCAAATATTTAAATAAAATAGTTCTATGTGACGGCCTCAGTAAAAATGTGTAAATTGTAATAAATTCAGGTTTAGAATTTGTTGCCTGTTGACATTATCATACTATTACTCATGAGTACACTGTCACCATAAATTTGGAATAAAATCCACCAGTTGCTTTCTCCACTAAAAATGGGGACTCCGGCTTTCAGCACGGGACGGCGAAGCCTTTGGAATGTTGAACTGCATTTGAAACAAATCTGTGGTTTCATTAGCCTGCCGAAGTCCTCCGTCGTGGAGATTTTCATTTGCATAATGTTTGAACTGGTGGGATAGAAAATATCATGCACTGTTTGCTTAAGGCTTCTGTAAATAGAGTGGGTGGCTTGCTGCTGCTCATCCAGATGAGTCTAACAGCTGCTAGTCATCGTGGAGCAGCAGAGATTCTCGATTTTCTTTGTGTGATATAAGGCCTGTCAGAGTAGGAGAGGTGTAAATACTGGTGCATGTCTGAATATTTAAGACCCAGGCTGTTTGTTTTTTAAGATTGTTGTGACTTAAAACCACGTGTAGTAAACTCCTAGTAAAGAAACCAGCTGACCGAGATGCCATGTCCTGTGCAGTTTCGGAAAATCAGAAGTTTGGAAAATGACTATTTGAATTGGCTAGTGTTTGTGAAATACAACTTAGCATTACTGATGGGTAGAATAAATCTTAAAATCCCCCTGAATTCATATCAAGAACTCCTTCTGGATGGATGACTCAAATTATATTGTTTGGTACATGGGTTAGTAGTGTTACATTTTTCCATTGTAAAGACTTTTCTAAATCATTTGAGGATTTTGCTGAATAAGCTGCACAATCACATCCGTTATTTAAACGTGGTAATGGGAAACACTTGCCTGTAGAGTTTGTACAATAAGTGATCCAGCTACCCTAGCCAATAGTAGTGATGATTAAACTGTGGTTAGAAGTGGAAGAACTCTCTGGTGTGAGCACACTTGCGTGTGTTTATGTAGACTGTTCTGAGCATACAGAGAGACACAGCATGGGAGATGGATCATTCAGCTGAATGTCTAGTTTTTATTGATCAATGTGGTGGCCTTGTCCACTGAGATCCCTTTTACATATGCACCCCTATCTGGTTATTTAATAGATACAACTCGTGTGTGTGTGTGTGTGTGTGTGTGTGTGTGTGTGTGTGTGTGTGTGTGTGTGTGTGTGTGTGTGTGTGTGT
>JAUZST010019503.1:0-32939 GCA_034779995.1 Parotocinclus haroldoi
TATATATATATATATTTTATAGGGTAGTAATTATAAATAAAACCTAAAATCAGAAAAAATAGGGACAGTATAAAAACAATTCAGTGTGTCTTACATTTACTTAAATTTGTATTACATTGCAGAACGTATGAACCCAAGATTAGTGTGTTCCACTTCATTTTATATGTTAATTTACATCAATTCATGCATTTTATATCTGCAACACATTCCACAAAGTGGGAAATCTAGGCTTAGTAATAAAGAAAAAAAATAACTAAATTATAATTTGTTTTCAAACATTTTACATCAGTGTGTAAAGAATTTGGATTGTAAGAATTTGGTACAAAAACAGTATTTCAGTCATTGAGGAGAAAGGACCATCGGGAGATAGATTTTCAACATATCAGTTACAAATATTGAAACGTTTTAAAACTTTTGCTCAAAGAAAAATTTATAATGTATAATATCATTGAATTATTCAAGGAATCTGGACTAATCTCAGTGCATAAAGGGCAACGGCCTAAACAAATCCATGTGACATCAAGAACCAGCATTTATCAGTAGCTGATACAACCCCAAATCAGTAAAAGTTAGGACATTATAAAAAGAAAAACTAAACAAAATCCAGTACTAAAAAAACAAACATGTGGTGTGAACCTGAGATATTTCTTGTTTTGTTCATTCAACTTTATTTATTTTTAATAAACATCCATTCCTGTATTTCATACCTTCAACACATTTCATTGGCACAGAGGAGTTTAAAGCTAGTAATAGGGTAAAACACACTTATTACTAACCCCTGTTTCAACCTTTTTGAAATTTGTTGCAGGCCTGAAATACAGAAATGGTTCTATATTAACATATTAACTGACATTGACCAACTGACTTTTTTATGAACTGCATTTTAAACAACTTTCTGAGTTGAGGTTGTACTACCAAATATTTTTAAACACTGTAAGTGTGTGCTCACACACATTATTGAGGTGTCAGGATAAGCTGCAGTGGCTTCAAGAGCATGAGCTCTTCTATCTGGATATCAGTATCAAGTGCTATGCCTGCCCGCATCTTCAGAATGGAGTCAGCTCACCATGGTGGGTTAAGTGGCTTTGCCTTGTTGGCCATGTACAGGTGTCGACACTGCTGCCATTCCCAACTGCGTTACATTGGTGTCAGCATAAAACTGCAAGCCGTCGGATGGAGAACCCGATGCCAGGACAAGGAATACAGCGACAGTGCCATGTGTAAGAACTGCAGCTGGTAGTGCAGCATCAGGACTGAAGCGTAGCGACCTAACTTCATGCTGGTGGAGTCTGCACTTCACATCCTGCTAAATGTCACTGAATCAGGGCTGTTGGCAGTACTGAGTTGGTCAACACAGCAATGAAACTGAAAACTGAACTAAAAAAAATTTAAATACAGTGTAGGCAAAGCCAGCATCACATTTATTGATTTATTTTTGCAACATAATTTGATACATTCATTAGGTCACTGTCTCAATAGTGAAAATAATGTAAGCGAGTAAAGTTATGCCAGTTTACAAAAAATGAGGTGTGCTTCACAACTTCAGAGAACCCAATCTTGTACTTCACTTCTGTGGATTTTGCATGTCAGCCCTATGTCCACGTGTTTACTCTGGGTACTGGTTTCCATTCACTCACATTCCAAAGACGTAGCTTTGATGGTGATTGCAAGTGAATAGAATGGTAACTTGTCAATAATTAAGGTCTCATAAAATTTTCTATAAAGCCAAATCATCGTTGCAAACGCTTAAACAGCTAAAACTTTAAGTGAGAAAAAACATATGTACATATGGACATATGTAAATGTTTAAAAGAATGTCAGACAATTTATTGATTCATAGCATATGACCTTATAACCTATGAAAATGACTAAAGGTTCATTAAATTAGAAAATATACCAATTATGTTAGTCTTTATTCCTGCTAAATAAAAAAAGGGTGTTGAGAACACAAGGTTCCAAAATAAGCATTGAAATATTGCCATGAAAATTGTAAACTAGTAATTTTGCAAACCTGGGCAATTTAGTTATCACAAACTGATCATAAACTGACACTTAGCTGATCACGACACGCTCTGTGTTCCCTTACCTCATGTGATACAATTTAAGGACTACTTCAAGCCCTTATGTTTTCTTGCTTGTCTGCTAGTCAAGCTACATCTAAGGATTCCACCTGGCTAAAGTGCATAGAAGATTTCATACACCAGATCAATTGGACATTGACTTAATGGTAGTTTTTTTTTTTATTTATATATGCAAATGCATTGATAGATGCCTTGGTGCAGTGGCGTAAATTTCATTTAAATGCATAATTTGAGTAGTGTTTTATGTTAAGTAAATCATAGGATATGCTGCACAATGCACAAAAATGTGTTTTACAAATGATTTCCGCACATATTAATTCTGCTTACATTCTGCAGAGGCTATTAACAGACCAGAATTGGTCCATTGATACTAAATGTAGCATGAGACTCTAGCAGCAATAGCTATAGCACCATAGCTAGAAAAGGTAAAAACAAGTTTTCTATAGCTATACAATAACATACTATATTTTGATTGTGATTGTGGAGAATTTGGAGGCCCTCTCAACGCCATGATCTGTTTGTTGTGTTCCTTAAACCATTCCTGATTCCTGTGTGTATGCCATTGTACCTGGTGCATGGCATTGTATAGGTAGGTAGCACATGTCAAATTGACACCAGATGATGACTCATCTCACCACAGAGCTTTACTTGCAGTCTGAATGAGCTGCAGCTATGCAGCACTATATTATTTAGACATATCCCATCTGAAAACAACAATAAAAATATTTTTGCTGTATTTTTGGCTTTGTTGGTAGCACCGCTGCCTCACAGCAAGAAGGTCCTGTGAGTTCAATCCCAGGGTGGAGCAGCCTGGGTCCTTTTTGTGTAGAGTCTGCATATCCTCCACATGTCTGCATAGGTTTACTCTAAATACTCTGGTTTCCTCCCACAGTCCAAAGACGTGTTAGTTAAAATAAACAAATAAATTCTATACATTTGCTCCATGAGTTTGGTTGGCATTCGATGTATCCCAGACACTGAGCATGATATATGTGTATGTATGTTTGTGTAGTAACGAGATAACAACAGTTCACTTTGTCCATAACTGTCTCATAATGTTTGACTCAAAATCAAGCATGACCAGGAATGAGGGCTTTATCTTGATCCCATTCTCAGCATCATCTATGTACATTGCTGCTTTATGTACCTGTAGAAATACCTGTAGGAGAACTGGCCTATACATTCCTATTAGATCATTGAGATGAGATCATTTTAGTACCTTGTTAAAAAAATAAATATCATAAAAACATGTTTTAACTGACTATCATTTAAAACATACATTAAGCCTCTTGTAGGGTTGTCTGCATTAGGGCAGGTATACATATGCATTTTCCATACTGTCCCAGCTTTTTCTGATTTACAGTTGCACTGTATGTTGCCAGACTTGGCTCCCATAACAAGGGGCATGGATTCTCTGGCACACATACACATCCTGAAAAAACAAAAGTGGATCCCAAAGGTTTGTTCTCAGAAAACCAAATACCTGAAATAACAATACCAGTAACCAACCGTAACCACCCTAGCTCATAGCTTACCCCTTGCCACATAATGTTTCAGATGCATCCAGGTCCAGTCTGTGATTCTGAATGTGTGGTCCCAGGCACATAAAGGCCAGTGTGTGATCCCTGGGTGTTTTCTATGGGTTGGTAACAAATGTGTGCTTCTCTAGGGGCATTCACATACTACGTGATCAGTGCCACAACCTTTACCCCCACAGCAAGGTACATTTGACTAGTGTGATCACTCCATACCATGCATGACCATGGTATGCTAAACATGGTGTATGCGGTATGCTGGGAACTGGGCCTGTTCCACACAGTTATTTTTGACTGTATGTTACTTAGTTGACTATGGATTTGTTTTAAGCATAAGAAAGGAAAAATGTTGTCCTTTATTTTTTAATGTACATTTTATTTTAATGTTAATGTTAATATATATATATATATAATGAAATTAACCAAAAAAAATTAAACATAATTCCCAGACCATTAGTAATTACATCTCCGTTTTTTTGCATTTTTAACAACATCCTTTTCTATATAATAGTATCCGGTTTTCTCATATATGCTTTGTTTTGGACTCTGCCTCTCCTTTAGTCTCTAAAACCATTAATGCCTAGGCCTCTTCTCCCTGAGACAGCTAAGGAATGTCACCTCCATCATGAGTGATGGACTCCAGATGAGCATGCCTCTAAGCCTTGACCTCCACTTCCTGTGCAGCTCCCAGGTTGTTGTTATGGAGTCACGGCATGTCTGTCAGGTGTCAGTGGCACCAGACAGGTGTGACCCAAAATGTCATGGCCTGAATGTGGAGTTCCACACTGCTAAACATAGGCAGCAATAAACAGTATCACAGGAACAGGAAGTGCAACAAAGTTTTGATGACTTTACTTTAGAGATCGAAGATTAAGACTGTCTATTTCTCTAAGCAAGTTTTCCATCAAAGTTGGCAATCATCACACACATGATTCTTGGTCACACAGAAACCAATTACAAAAAAAATCCATCTAGAATTGGAAGTAAAAATATATTCTGTCATTCAGGCATCAAAATATTCCCTATCATTAAGTGAAAACATAAATACCTAGCTTCTGTTAAATACAAATATAAATTTGTTTGAGTTGCTTAAAAAAGAAAGTAAAATCACAGAATTACAAGAAAATGAGAAAATTTAAGTTCAAATGTATGAGGAAGAAGGTTTCGCACATACATGGACATACAGTCATAAATTCTAAAATCTTTGATACATTTAACTATTTACATTTACAGTATTGCACATGGACCCGGCCAAGGTCGCGCCCTTAACGCCTGGCCAGTCCCTACCTCGAAGCGTCAAGTACAGAGGTTCCTGGGCTTCGCCAACTTCTTCTGGAAGTTTATCCGGAGCTTCAGCGCCGTAGTCATGCCTCTCACTTGACCAGGAAGGTTCCCTTCCGTTGATCCAGCGAAGCCCAGGTCTCCTGAGGTAGGGGTGGGAGCTATCCTCTCCCAGAGACTCCCAGAAACAAAGCCCGTTACACAGGTTCAAGCAGCTGAGCCTGAGCCGGGACACCGGGCAGACTCTTTGTACCATCATCTGTGCATGACCAGGTACTGCAGTGGGGGCACTCTTCCCAACTCGTCACTCATCCTGGGATCACTCGGACCCTGGAGTTTGTCAGGCAAAGCTTCTGGTGGCCCAAAATGGACAAGACTGCCGAACATTTGTCCGGTTGTGCCACGTCTTTGCTCCAAACAAGTGTGGTCAAGGGTGTCTCCAGGGCCTCCTACAACCTCTTCCCGCCCCTACATCACCCTGGTCCCACTTGGCGATGGATTTCGTCATAGGCTTGCCCCAATCTAAGGGATTCACCATGGTACTGGTAATAGTGGATCGCTTCTCCAAGGCCTCCCGGTTCATCCCCATGGCTAAACTCCCCTCAGCCCTGGAGACAGCTCAAGTGATTCTCCAGCACATGGTCTGCTTTTATGTGGTTCCCACAGACATCATCTTCCCAGGGCCCTCAGTTCACCAGTCGGGTCCGGCAGGGCTTCTGCCACACCATGGGGGCTACAGTCAGCCTTACCTCAGGTCATCACCCAGAGTCCAACGGACAATCCGAGCGGGGCGCTCACAACACCTTGCAACATTCAGCCCACGGCAAATCTCCCTTCGAGGCCCACCCCATCATTTCTCGACCAAGAAAACGACATCGAGTTTCCCTCGGTTTCACAACATGTGCACCGTTGCCATATGGCCTGGCAGAGGCCACACAGCTCCTCAAAGCCTCCCAGAGGGAAGCCAAACAACAGGCAGACCACAGGCGATGGTCCACCCCCTTCCGCCCGGGTCAGCGGGTTCTCCTTTTCACCAAGGACCTCCCCGGCAAGGGCACTCCTCACAAACTAACACCCAAGTTAGTGGGTCCATTCAAGGTGGTTAGGCATATTAACCTAGTTTTGTATAAATTGGACCTCCCAGCCAGCATGAAGGTATACCCGACCTTCCACGTCTCACGGCTTCAACCCTTCGCCTGTGGCAATAGTACACCACCATTTATCGCCGACAGATGGGTAAGGGGGAAACTCCTGAGGTAAATTAGTTTTGCAGAGAATTATCGTCAGGGTTTCCCGAGGCTTAGCCTCAGTTCGCTTGTTCCCCGAGGTTCACTTCACTCGGCCACGCCACCTGATTTGGGACACGCCCTAATGTGGCTCTTTCTCGCGCCTATCATGCCTTTAAACCTGATAGGATACTGGCTGAAATAACTATGAAACATCTAGTCACTCGCTAAAATAAACATGAGCTAACACATGAAGACTTTTTGTGGTACTCTAGGCATGCAGTAGGTTAACCACGCCACCATGCACATAATGATGCTTGTTGAAATGTGTGATATATCCCATAAGAGGTAGTTGTTAACTATCTTTTTGACACTTACTAAGAAAACATAATAATATACTATTTAACCTCTTCATATCCCTTCCCAAATTTGCAGTGTGCATCACAGCTGGTCATGTCTTTGTTTCATTCAGTTAGTTTCCATTAAAATACCTGTCCTTTACACAGCCTTGAGAGACTTCTTGAGATGTATTTTCCTCTCCCTTGGATAGGCTTCCTACCTGAGAAGCTATAATAAGAGCAGTTCAAACAAGTCCTTATGTGTTGCCTAAAAGATGAAGCAAACTCTGTGTGTGGGTTACATAGACCAAGTGACTGTTTGTGCAATGACTGTGCTTATGTGCTCTTACACTGCAGTATCCCTGCTGTGTTATATGCATAATATGCTATTGCTGGAGTGTTTTAATTAAGATTGGGGAATTAAAGTCACTTAAAGTCTCTCAATTCTTTTTGTGACCAGATTTTCTACATTAAACAGCAATCAGGGAGTGGATCAAGAGGATTATTTACAGACAGATTAAATTAATTTTGCAGTTCTGTTCTCTTCTGTTAGCCAGAAGCTTTTTGCTCAGAACTTATTTATTAGTAACATACTTTTCCCTTTTTATTATAGTTTTTGTTATGTTAAATGGCTGTTCCAAAACATAAGCTTATACATATATATGTTGATATGGTTTTTTAAAAGACACATTAATTGTAAAATAATAAAGTTCCCAGGATGCTGAGCTTAAATAGTGACTCACTGTTTAGGCTCCTAAACATTTTCTAGCACAAGCCTTTAATTCACATGTTTAAGATTTTAATCATATATCATGTTTGGCACTGTATCATCTGCAAGGACAGAAAAAAATTATCATAGAGGACATTAATTGGTAATTCATTGAATCAATCAGTGAAATACATTCACTGTGATCTCTGCAGTTCCCTTGGCAGCCTGACCCATGGCATAGACTTATATTTATAGGTTACAAAGTATTTCAGCTATATCTGCTTCTTTCATTTGAGCTGAAATTTTGGTAATAAGGCTGTGGTGCAGAAAATCTAAAGGAGAAATAATGTTATGAGCAACCAGTAACAATAGCTAATTTTCTCCTCTCATCATGGAGTCAGTCTTAGTTACAAAAATGTCACACCATATTTTAAGATTTCTAGATTTTATCATTCTGTATTCTATCTTGGCAGAGATATGTGAGCAGAATATATTCTTCTCTATGCTGATGTTGAAGACACAGGCTGTTTTTCTAATAATTGTGTAATTGTAATAATTATAAAACAGCAGTAAAATTTAATTATTAAAATATAATAATGCTGAGAATAATAAATTGTAAAGGAGTTATTGATATTGGATGTTGATAAAAATTTTTTTTTATTTTTATTTAACCTTTATTTAACCAGGAAAAAACACATTGAGATTTAAAATCTCTTTTTCAAGAGGGTCCTGGCCAAGATAGGCAGCAGCTTATTAACTATACAAATAAAACAAACAATTGTACAACAAAGACAAAATATAAATTCAGTACAACATAACACAAAATCAAGACAATGAGTCCAATCAAAAGAAATCATTCAAAACATCTGCACCCCGATGCATTCTCCTCCAAGCAGCGCAACATCCTTTTAAAAGAGTCCAAAGAAACCAAACGTTCAAGTTTCAGATCTTCCTGTAGCTCATTCCAAGTAAACGGAGCCGTGAAGCGGAACGTCCTCTTGCCCAATTCTGTTCTGACTTTAGGGATAGACAACAAAAAATATAGTAAAAGGTATAGTTAAAAGGTAAGATGGGAGCAAACCTAAAATGGATTTATAAACTAAAATACGCCATAAAAACAAATTACAATAAAAAACAACATAACAGACACAATCGTCCTAAAAACTGGCTGGTCCGATTAAACGAACATGCCCTATGTTACAAGACGGGACTTGCTATATAACATATTAAATGTTTATTAAACCTTTATTGTGCAATTTACATGTATAGCGAATGTACAAACAAGACCTACTGTTGCTTACGAACTTTGTTTATTGAAAATTCAGTTACGTTTTCCAAACGATCTACGACACAATGTATAGGTACTCAGCATCTGAAGCATAATACTGTAAAAAAAAGTTCTTACTAAATTCCAGTCAACGTTTGAAGAACATGTCCAGCGTTCTCTTGACTGCAGTTGAACAAATTCAAGAAAGTGGTGGGCGTGTTCACCTCCTGCTGGTTTTGCTCTTGTCAACACAACTTTTTGGATAAAAGCATAAATTCTCCCAGTGATCCCAAAAATCCTCCCATATCTCACTGACCTGCTTTGCAGTGGCTAAGTGCCAACTTGTGGCTTCTTTTTCTTATTGGCTCTCACGTTCTTTGGTCCAATTAAGCGGAATTTTGATCCAAATAAGCGAATAACATTACACGTATATAATAGGATTTGTTTTGGTACTTTAGGATTTGGTCCAAATAAGTGGCTGGTCCAATTAACCGGTGGTCCCATTAACCGAATTCGACTGTATGACTGTATATGTTACTATATAATTAAAATCATTCACAGTGATTTTTATACATATGCTGAAAAATGCTGTCTTCTCCTCCTTACGCATCATACACATGACCACCATACACATGGAAGATACTGTATCTAAATCACCTGCTAAATTTTAAATTCCCTTTTCCCTTTTCTTACCTAGTGTTATGATTTTATTACTGTGTTGCCCTAATCCCCCGATGTAAGTAAATTCTGTTACTGTCTCTTGTACAACATCTAGATTCAACACTGAAACCCCTAAATAATAACTAAATTACTTTAGTGCCACTAGGTACTCTAAATATAATTTTATACGTATGATGTACAGATTATAACAGAAAACCCTTGAGCTCACTCTAGGACTTATTTGCCTGGTCTATTGGCATTTGTGAAGAATCTTGGGAGTCAAGACGGCAGGAAATTGTAGTCTATCTTGTAGATTCATATCTAGTGTCAGACACATATTTCTTTTTTTCTGTTGTCATGCCAGCAGCTCATAAGTCAGACTATGATGTTATGCCTATGGCAATAATATTCTACTTTTGTAGTCAACACCATGAACTGTTGATGAATTTAGGCCACCTGCATAAGCAGCTACGTCCATTCCCTATATGGTATCTAATCCAAACATATCCATTCAGTTTTACTAATTCCTTTAAATATTTTATTATTATTATATTAATATGCAGGGGAACACAAAGCAATGGAAAAACAAAAATTGTACACACCATGTTGTCCTATTTGAAATAAAGCTTTTAATTTTGCTGTTCAATCTATCCTTTAAAACGATTAGGCAGGCAGTCATTTCTTAAGCAAAAAACAAGTGAAATCAAAGTATGTTATTACTCAGGATAACAAAACATTTATTAACTGAAGCAGTGACATCATTTTTAAATTAATCTCACACTATGTTGTCCCTCATTTTCTTTCAGTGTCTTTCCCCAATTTTAATATTTGACTTATATTGTTATGGTGTTGATTTTCCTTTGCTCTGTATGGCAAATGTGGTTTTGCCTTTCAAATATGAGTTTTCTTTGCAGAAGCCACTTTGAACGGCATTTTTTAAAAGCACTAAATAACATGTGCATAGTTAACATATCACCTCATCTACACATGCAAATGTATGATTCTTAATGATGTTCTTAGTCAATGAAGTGTTTTCTTACTGAACATTGCTGTCACAAGTTTTAATATATTCTTCTGAAGATGCAATACACATTCACATGAATAGAGCTTAAATTGTAATCATTTCAGTTGTTGTTGTGGCATTTACATGAAACATGATTTTTAAGTTACAGGACCTACAGCAAGAAGTCTACTGTGTTATTGGCTGAATTGCCCGTGGCCAACTTATATTGGCATTCACCAATACCACCTGAAGCTAAGTGCAATTAACTGATTAATTATACACCGCTCACAAAAATTATGGTATATTTTATTAGGAGATATTTAATTTTGAAATATCCCCTAATTTTTATGAGCAGTATATTAACATGGTTTCTGCTGTGATTGTTCCCTGTGCCTAGTGTGGCATGTTTAGTTTTCTTCTTACATCATTTGTGTACATTTTATTTGTGATAGATGTAGGCTTGTAGCTAATCCGATGGAGAAGATTATAGTGATAAAGGCACACATTCAGACATTAGAGAAGGCTCAAGATTGTAGCTTAGTAAATTTGCATGCCAAATTATGCATGCCTCAATTATGCATGCTCCCTCATCTAAAAAACACCATCGCAACAGGGCAAGTGAGTGATGTTTTGGAGACATTGTCTGGTGGCTAGCCCACCAGAGCACCACTTGTTACCTGTTTAGGTATTAAACAGGTTCACCCTCATCAGTGAAACACCCACTGAGCAACCAGTTAAAAGAGCTCTGGTCAAATGTAACTATTTTGTGACACATGAAATTAGCTACCCCTTTAGGGACACCAGCAGGTATGGTTACTTGTATCTGGGAGCCAGAGTGCCAGACATAATAGGGAGCCTTACTGAGCACCATAGTTGGCAATTTTCTAGGATAGTTGTTCCTGTATGGACTAAAGATTTTTACCTTCACCAGTCAGAGGTTACTATGGCTTATTTGTAAGTGGTTAGTGTGCTCTGGCCCCAACCCAATGTGGTGAGGTAACCAAGCCTGTCCAAGTTGTGCTCTGAAAACAATGTGGGCTTTATAGATAGCATGACATGGTTCGTTAGGGAATGACTATCCAGAGCCAGGGTCAGGCAGCAGACAATTAGGCTCAACCACTAATTTGCCATGCACCATCACCCAGATCTTACTTTACTAAAACTGTGTCTGTTACTCGCATCTGTACTAAATGCACTCAAAATGTCTGCGTTAATAATCTCATTAGGATAAACACAGATAGCTCTCATAGACATACATTCATAAATTAAAGCTAAAAATATTATGTCACTTACAAGCAAAGCACTGATAATCATTTACAAGCACTGTCTTAATGAAACTTGGATTAGACCACATACATATTTCGTGTAAGTGAAGCCTCCTCTCCCTGGTACAGCTATGGTCAACACCCTCATCCTAATGGTTGTGAAGGAGGTGTAGCCACAAGGATCTAGATATTAGTGCTAAATCCCATTACAAGGCTAATTGTTTTGAATTATTGATAGTTAATGTGAATGATCCAATGTTATGTCTAAACCATAATCTTTTCAGCTCATCAATATTTACCACCCTCCGGCCCTTACTTACAACTTTCTTGTTTCTAGTTTAATACTTTTGACAGATTTAACAGGTTTTAACTGTAGGTAATTTTAATATTCACTTTGAAACTTAAAGCAGATCCACTTAAAATTGATTTTGAGTCCATATTAAAATCCACAAGTATCACTAAGAATGTAATGGAACTGACCCACCGCTGTAATCATATCTTAGATCTAATATTAACATTTGGTATCAATATACAGAAAGTAACCTAGATGTTTTTGATTTCTGATTACTATTTCTTAGTTTTTGAGCTATGTGTCAAATTAAATTTGCTTCTGATTCTCCAGCTTAGAGACTTATTGTTTAATACCCCCACAACTTCTGAGTTTGCTTATCAAGTGAAAGTTTTTTGGGTTCAAACCCCAGACCTAGCAAGCCATGTTTTTTAAGTTTGTTGCAACACTGAAATGTTGAGGTGTTTTTAATTTTACCTAATTTAATGTTGGCAATTTTGAGAGCCATAGCCTGAATCAAAGCTGTACCTTTCATAGCTGTCTCTGTATGTTAGTGGTTAGCGTGTTTGCTTATCAAGTGAAAGGTTTGGGTTCAAACCCTGAACATACAAAGTATTTAAATAATTGAGTGTTGGTAATTTTGGTAAGAACCTAAGCCTGGATCAAAGCTTTCTTATTCACAGCTATTTCTGTACGGTAGTGGTCAGCATGTTCGTTTAGCAAGTTAAAGGTTTTTGTTTAAACCTTGGACTTAACAAGCCATATTTTTTTTAATTTGTTGCTACACTGAAATGTTGTGGCATTTATGAGTTTGGAATGTTGGTAATTTTGGTAAAAGCCAAAGCCTGGATCAAAGCTGTGTCTTTTCCAGTTGTCTCCTGTAAGGTAATGGTTATCATGTTTGCTTATAAAAGTAAGCGGTTTTGGGCCCAAACCCTGGACATAGTAGGCCATATTTTTTAAGTTTGTTAGTAATCTAAGTTTCAATAAGTGAATTTTGGTAAGAGCCAAAACCTGGATCAAAGCTTATTTATTCACAGCTCTTTAGGGTAATATTTAGCACGTTCTTTTGTCAAGTGAAAGGTTTTGGGTTCAAACCATGGACTTACCAAGCCAAGTTCTTTAGTTTAAATAATTGAATGTTGGTATTTTTGGTAATAGCCAAAGCCTAGATCAAAGCAACAACTTACAGCTGTTTCTGGATTGTAGTGGTTAGCACATTCACTTATCAAATAAATGGTTTTGATTTCAAACCCTGGACTTACTAGGGCAAATATTTAAGTTTAAATAATTGATTGTTGGTAATTTTGCTAAGAACCAAAGCCTTGATCAAAGCTTTGTAATTCAGAGTTGTTGCTTAAGGGTAGTGTTTAACAATTTTGCTTATCAAGTCAAAACTTTTTGGGTTCAAATCCTGAATCCAAAAGTTTTTCTTTTTAAATAACTGAATGCTGATAATTTTGCCTTGACCAAGGCTTTGATCTTCTCATCTTTCATTGTAGTTTAGTGGTTAGCATGCTTGTTGATCAAGCAAAATGTTCTGCTTTGAAACCCTGGACTTCCCCAGCCAGTAATTTAAATTTAAATAATTGAATGTTGCTAATTTGTTAAGCCTTGATCAAAGTCTTTGTATTCACAGCTGTCTCTGTAGGTAGTGGTTAGCATGTATCCTTATTAAGGGAAAGTTTTCGGGCTTAAACTCTCGGCTTACCAAGCCATGTTTAAAGTTTATATTTTGAATTATGGTAATTTTGGTAAGAGCCAAAGCCTGGCTTAAAACCATGGCGTGCACAGCTGTCTCTATAGTAGTGGTTCATGTGTTTGCTTATTGAGTGAAAGGTTTTGGCTTCAAACCCCAGATTACCAATTCATGTTTTACATTTACCTTTTGAATTTTGGTAATTTTGTTAACAGCCAAAGCCTGGATCAAAGCAGCGTTGATCACAGCTGTCTCTATAGACAAGTGGTTAGACTGATTTCTTCTTGAGTGAAAGTTTTTGGGTTCAAACCCCACACTTACCAAGAGATGTTTTAAGTTTCTTTTTTTAATGTATGTAATTATGGTTAGAGCCAAAGCCCAGATCGCTGCTAAAGTATAGACAGCTGTCTCTGTAGGGTAGTTGTTAGCGCTTTCATTTATCAAGGGAATGGTTTTGGGTTCAAACCCCCAGACGTAGCAAGACGTTTTAAGTTTACCCTTTAAATTTTGGTAATTTTGGTAAGAGCCTAAGCCTGGATCAATGCTGCACTATACACAGCTGTTGCTGTAGGGTAGTGGTTTTCTTGTTCGCTTATCAACGGAAAATTTGGGGTTCAAACCCCAGACTTGCCAAGACATGTTTTAAATTTCCCTTTTGAATGTTATTAATTATGGTAAGAGCCAAAGCCTGAATCAAAGCTTTGGTGTTTACAGCTATTTCTCTAGACTAGTGGTTGCCACATTTTTTCATCAAATGAAAGTTTTGGGGTTCTAACCCTGGATCCACCAAGCCAAGTTTTTAAGTTTAAATAATTGAGGGTTGGTAATTTTGGTAGGAGACAAAGCCTAGATCAAAGCTCTGTTTTTCTTGGCTCGTTCTGTAGGGTAGCGGTTAGCACATTCGCTTATCAAATAAACTGATTTGGGTTCAAACCATGGACGTAGCTAGCTGTGTTTTGGCTTGTTACAACACTGAAACGTGGGGGGTGTTTTCAAGTTTAACTAATTGAATGTTTGTCATTTTGAAAACAGCCAAAGAATGGATCAAAGCATTGTTGCATACAGCGGTTTCGGTAGGATATTGGTTAGCAAATTTACTTATCAATTGAAAAGTTTTGGGTTCAAACCCCGGATCTACCAAGCCAAGTCTTTAAGTTTAAATAATGTTGGTGTTGGTTATTTTGGTAAGAGCCAAAACCTGTATCAAAGCTCCCTTATTCACAAATGTCTCTGTAGGTTATTGGTTACCATGTTCGTTTGCCAAATAAAAGCCCTGGGCTTACCAAGCCATGTTTTTTTATGTTTGTTGCAACGCTGAAATGTGGTGGACTTTTATTGTTTACCTGATTGAATTTTGGTAGGAGCCAATGCCTGGATCAAAGATTTTTCGTTCACAGCTGTCTCTATAGGGTAGTGTTTTGCTTGTTTGTTTATCAAGTGAAAGATTTTGGGCTCAAATCCCAGACTTAGTAAGCCATGTTTTTAAGTTTGTTGCATTGCTAAAATGTGGTGGTGTTTTTAAATTGACCTAATTTAATTTTGGTAAGAGCCAAACCTATATCAAATATTTGTTGTTCATAGCTGTCTCTGTAGGTTAGTCTTTGGCACGTTTGCTTATAAATTGAAAGCTTTTGGATTCAAACCCCGGATGTAGTGAGCCATGTTTTTATTGATTTGTTGCAACGCTGAAATGTGGTGGTATTTTTACGTTTACCTGATTGAATTTTGGTAAGCCTGGATCAAAGATTAGTTGTTGGCAGCTGTTTCTCTAGGGTAGTGGTTAGCATGTTTGCTTATCAAGTGGACGTTTTTGGGTTGAAACTCCAAACTTAACAAGCCACGTTTTATACGTTTGTTGCAATGCTGAAATGTGTTGGGTCTTTTTATGTTTACCTGATTTAATTTTGGTAAGAGCCAAAGCCTGGATCAAAGCCCTGTTATATACAGTTGTCTCTGTAGGGTAGTGGTTAGCATATTTGCCTATCCAGTGAAAGGTCTCAGGTTAAAACCCACACTGTAAGGAGCCATGTTTTTTGCAATGCTGAAATGTGTTATTATGTTTATCTGATTGAAATTTGGTTAGAGCAAAAGCCTGAATCAGTTGTTTAATGGAGTTGTTATTTACATAGCTGTCTATGCAGGGTAGTGGTTAGCACATTTCAAGTGAAAGTTCTCAGGATTTAACCCTGGCCATAGCAAGCCATTTCTTTTTAGCTTGTTGCAAAACTGAAATGTCTTGGTGTTTTTTACCAGGATCAAAGCTCTGTTGTAAACAGCTGTCATTGTATTGTAGCGGTTAGTTGCAGGCATGAAATATTTTGGGTTCACACATTCTGCAATAGAAAAGTTATATTTTTATTTTCATTTTCCATACCACCCCAACTTTTCCTGATTTGGGTTTGTAGTTTGTGTACCTATTTCTTGGATTATTGTAAACAGGCCTGCACATCTATTAAGTAGTAGTATCTACTCCAGAATCCAGTACCTCAACTGTTGGCTACCACAGTGTTAAATTAAAATGTTATTTGTGTGTATTAAAATAAATTTTTCGGTTATGTTTAAACTGAAAATATCAAACATAGGAAACTATGTTTGTGTGTTTAAGAAGTTGTGTGTGTGTTAGAGAGATAGAATATTTCAAATGTTTTTGTGTATAACTAGAGTCTGGAGGATGTACCATAGGATTTCTAAGCACAATTTGTCAGTGAGGGAGCAATTTTCAAAGTTGTAAAATGATCGTTTTAACTCTGTTAATGGATTTGCATTTAACTCAATGTGCTTTTATTTATCTTTTTTAGTGTATTGACTGAGGCGAGGCTGTCAGGTTTGCCGAGCTTTTACTGTCTTTGACAACAATTGATTTTCTGATTTGTTAAGTTTATTTTTGTCAATTGGTTTCTTGCTTGCTTTTTTCTTTTTTCTGTAGTGCTTGTAGATTAAGCTGAGAAATAATAAATGTTGTTACTGTCCATAATGTGTTTGTGTGTATGTGTATAAGAGAGAGAGAGAGCAAGAGTGAGATAGAGAGAGAGAGAGAGAGAGAGAGAGAGAGAGAGAGAGAGAGCAGCTGCTTGTTATACTTGTAAGGTCTTTATGTCCCGCGAAGGATAGAAACATCAGATATGTAGACTTTATGAGGATATTTTTCTGGTCACATTTATTTTAATGATTAAGAGAGGCCAAGCAGATTTTGGTTAGGCTAGGAGTGCATTAGTAGTGTACTACAATAATTACTGTGCCAATGGAAAGTCCTCATAAACATTTGATTACCAAGACTGTGTGTGGGTGAGAGAGGCATTGAGAGGAAAATAATTAGAGACAGAAAGTGAGACCTGACTAGGTTGATTGAACTGAAGTATAACAGAGGAAACCTGAGAAGAATGTTTGCAGCTTTAAAAGAGTCTTTCTGTATCTCCTTCTTATATATACAGTTTAGAAAATAAGTATTTGATACACGGCAGATTTTGCAAGTTTTCCAACCTACAAAGAATGAAGAGGTCTGTCATTTTTATCGTAGGTACACTTCAACTGTGAGAGACAGATTTTAAAAAAATCCAGAAAATCACAGTGTATGATTTTTAAATAATTAATCTGCATTTTACTGCATACGTATTGGATCACCTACCAACCAGCAAAAACTCTGGCTTTCTTTAAGGAGCCCTCCTTTTTGCACTCATTACCTGTACTAATTCCACTTGTTTGAATTCGTTACCTGTGTAAAAGACACCTGTCCACACACTCAATCAATCACACTCCAACCTCTTCACTATGTTCAAGATGATAGAGCTGTCTATGGACACCAGGGACAAATTGTGGACCTGCATAAGACTGGGATGGGCTACAGAATAGGAAATATAAAATGGAAGAAATACTTAATGACTTTCCTCGGTCTGGGGCTGCATGCAAGATCTCACCTCATGGGGTAAGGATAATTCTGAGAAAGGTCAGAAGTCAGCCCAGAACTACATGAGTGGACCTGGGCAATGACCTGAAGAGAGCTTGGACCACAGTCTCAAATATGGCCTATAGTAACACATTATGCCATCACAATATTGTGCAGGCTATGCAAGGTCCACCTGCTCACAAGAGCAAATGTCCAGACCCATTTGAAATTTGCCAGTGACCTGGATGTGATCTAGATGATCCAGAGGAGGCATGGGAAAAGGTCATGTTGTGAGATGAGACCAAAATAGAGCTTTTGGAGGAAGAAGAAGGATGAAAACATCGTCCCAACCATGAAGCATGAGGGTGGAAACGTTTGCTTTTCTTAAAAGGGGACAGTACAATTGCACCTTAATGAAAGGAAACTGAATAGGGTCATGTTTCACAAGATTTTGGCCAACAGCTTCCTTTCTTAAGTAAGAGCATTGGAGATGGTCTTGGCTGGGCCTTCCAACATGACAATGTCCTAAAACACTCAGAAAAGGCACCTAAGGAGTGGCTCTGTAGAAACTTTGTAAGGTCTCCAGACTTGAACTCAATAGAAAATCTTTGGAGGGAGCTAAGACTCAATGGTGCCCAGTCGCAACCCCAAAACCTAAAAAATCTAGAGAAGATCTGTATGGGGTGGGACAAAATCCCTGCTGTCTGTGCTAACTTGGTCAAGGATATGTTTGACCTCTGTAACAAAGTGTTCTGTACCAAATATTAAGTTCTGTTTTTCTATTGTATCATATACTTAAAAAGGTATATAAGACTAAGTTACCAGTTCGTACCACTCCTTCGGTGGCATAGATGTTAACTAAATTGTTAAGTTGTATTAATAGTGAAATTAAGTAAATTTTAAAATTTGAGCTAAATACGAAATAGATCGATAATTAGTCCCCAAGAGTATGTTATTGGAGGCACATCGTCTTCTAAGAAGTAAATGATGGAAGGAGTTATTGCACTTTGGTGTGGCCCGGGCATGGTGGGACTGGTTTCTGTTGATGAAGACCAGTAGAATGAAGAATAAATCCTACTCCACAGTGAAACTTGAGATTTGAATTTTTGTAGAGGAGTGGTGGACTGATTCTCACTTCCAGCAATGCCAAATAGTTTATTTGCTGTATTTAAATACACGTATCATGCTTCTTTTGGCACCTCCTCAGTTTATTTCCAAGCCTCCTTTACTTCTGTCATACCACACCTACATACCCATGTCACCTGTCACTTCCTGATTACACACACCTGCACCTCATTTACTCCTTGATAATTGCATTGTACAAATACTGTACCACTCAGTGTATTGCTTCTTCACAAAGTATTGTATTGTAGTAGAGTTTGCACTACGTTATGGTCCCAATCTTTCTTTGCTCCCTCTTTGCTGTTTGCCTGGTTCCCTTCTGACCAGTCATTCTGCTACAGTTTGTAGTAGCATTTTTGTCTTTCCGTTTTTTGACTGTTCCAGCTTGTTCACCCTGCACCATTTTCCATCCTTGTTCACCAATTTGTACTTCCATGCATCAATCTGATAAGTTGTCTTGCTTTGTTTCACAATGTTCATTTGTTTAATGACTCATTTTTAGTTTACATTATAGTGTTTCACTGTTGTGTTGTGTTACATTCACTTTTTTCCATCCATCCATTATACATTTCTCTAGTCTCTCCATCTCTTTGTCTTCATGCTTCTCATTCTTTGTCCTTGTTTCACTCCTCATCCTCAGTCTTGCCTTCTCCTCACACGTTGCCTCACACAATAGTGTTTGGTTTCTTTTCTTGTTTCTCCCGGACCCAAGATAAACTGTTTGGGATTGTTTGGGGAGTTTGTCGGCTGCCACTCTCGTTTTCGGAGGATTTTATTTTTCTTTTTCTTTCTGTTTTGCAAATTGTCATACCTTGGACCTGTAAAATACTGTGTCCAACCTATTTTGTTACTCCCTCCGGTAGCCCATGTTGCATTGCATCTTGTAGTCTAGCATGCTTCTCTGGGTTTGTGCCAAGCTTTCTCAACTGTGCATGCTCGCTGGTGTCTGACTAATGGGTGAGTTACCGCTTCTCCATTCTGCTGTTCACTAACAACACTGTACCTGTTACCTGTACAGTTGGCGGTTATCAGTTTTGTGTGCGTGCTACGTTATCGGCTAACATATTTTTACTGCGTGGTCATATGGCCAGTACAAATGGCTGCTTTGATCTCCCAGCATGTGATGTGACTTCATACTCATCTGCTGTGCTTCTTAGACTTGGTTCATACTACCGTCTGGATCCTGCCATATCCACTCTGTGCTCTGAGTTGGGTATCAGACACTATCACAATCTCCATCAAGGCGGGAAAAAGTCCACCATCTCAGCTAACACATCATCTACTCCCTTCATTCCCACTATTATGTCAACTTCGCGATGGCATAAACATACTCCTAAGATAGCTCGTGGAGTAGATTATGATGTCCTTCGTGAGTTCCCACGATCTACTACTTCTATGCTTGACTGAAACCTGTCAGACTCCTGCTGACTTTTATCATCTAAACGCAGTATCTCCTGTTGGGTTCAGCTACATTTGCGCCCCAAGACTTGCTTGTCGTGATGGTGGTTTGGCTGTTATATCTAACAGCAATGTCAAAATATCTCAACATAAGCTCTGTGATGTGGCCACTTCTGGCACTAAGGCTGTGTACATTATCTAATTCAACTGGCCTGTTACTGGTATATTGGCCACCAAAGACTCATTATTTTTTGTCTGAGTTTGCTGATGTACTATCCACTATGAGCTCATTTCTTCTCATCTTTGATTGTTCTTGGTGACTTTCACGTTGATGGTGCTGCTACCACTGCTTTTCTCTCTTTACTCAACTGCTGTGATCCCACACAACTTGTTTTATTTCCCACTTACAACCGTGGCCATATTTTAGACTTAATTTGTTCGGCTCCAAAGCTTATCAGTAATGTGACAGGGTTCTCCCTACCGGTTTCTGACCATAAGCTCATCACTGCTTCTCTTACACTTCCGACTGTTAAACTCCCTCCTAACAATTGTCATATCTCGGCAATTGATTTCCACCATTTCTTCCATAAAATACTCCTTGACCTGCCTCTCTGAGCTACTCTCTCTCGACGATCTTGTTGCTTCCTATGATAAAAGTGTGTCTTCCACTCTAGACTCTTTCGCCCCAGTTCACATCATCTCTGCTTCCTCCACTCATAGATCACCATGGTTTACCTCTGAGCTTCGGGCTTTAAAAATTGCTGTAAGGTAACTTGAGCGATTACACAAAAGATCAGGGCCTATTGTTCACCAATTAGCCTATAATAAACATATTGTAAAGTAGAAGACAGCACCCTCTGCATACTTTACTTCGAGCATTCAGTCCTCTGGTGTTAACCTTTTTTTTCTGCTGTTAATAAACTTGTCCGCCCTCTCCCTAACCAGGTCTCTGCTTCCACTGATCTCTGTAATCTTTTTCTTAATTTCTTTAATGATAAGGCTTTCTCTATCTGTCGCGACCTCACTTCCTCTTCTAGCTATACTTCTCTATCCTTTTCTGATCTGTTTGTTCCTCAGTCTACCTCTAGGTTTTCCTCTTTCACCCTAATTGATGAATTACATCTCCATCTCCAAAATTACAAGGTTATTTCTGGTTTTAAACCATTCACTTCCTCACTTGATCCTGCTCCTACTGCTCTTCTCAAGAAATGTGCTTCGGTCATATCTTCTTCTGTCTGTCGAATGCTAAATCTCTCGCTGTCCACTGGAATAGTTCCTTGTCCCAACTGCATCCATAACTCCAGTTCTTAAGAAACTTGTGTCAGGGTTCCTACCACGCACGCACGAACCTCTCGCTCCCGTCTGCCATTACAGAACACAGTCCGATAGCCTCTTTTATCATCACGCTGGCTAATGATGTTATAGTGATCACCTGGAGCCTTTACTATTTAAGTACCGGCCCCAGGTCGCTCGTTGTCACGTTGTCTTTATTCGACCACTCGCTGTCTTGGTAGACATTTGCTATGACCATAGCCATTTCTTACTATAGAAGGTTTCATCCCGGGGCGTTTAGAGCTGACGGATACATACGGGGGAAACATTTGAGGTGATCAGCTTTGTAGGGAGAGATTCAAAGATACTTCGTGTTTCATAACAGTACGACCATCCATGGACCCAGCGGCTGGACCCTACTGCACCTCGGAAAGCTCCTTCACCAAGGCTCTCAAAAAGACGTTTCTTCACCCCTCGGGGCACAGCCAGGAGGGATCCCGCCTAGTAGACATTGTCCAGGGCAAACTTCTGGTGGCTGATTACATTGTGGAGTTCCACACCTTGTGCGGTGGAGGCAGGATGGGATATTCCATCGCGGTCTTAACGAGATATTGAAAAACGAGTTTGCCTTCTGAGATCCTCCCACCTCCCTCACCGCCATCTACCAGCTGGCAGTGGCGCTCGACAATCGTGTTAGCCAACGGGCAGCCACACGTGGGCTTCTGCCAACCTCACGTGGTACCGAACCTTCTGGGTTCTATTCCAACCTGGTTCCCAGTTGGCCTTGCTCACCCGAACCCATGCAACTGGGCTGGATGGGCTCGGCTAGGTCCTTAAAAGGAGTCGGGCCATTAAACTAAAGGCGTGCCACCAGGAAGGGGCCCCGGTGTCATGCACCCAGCTTTACCTTGATCACGGTCTCTTCATTGAGGCCTCGTTAGCCTGGCACAATAAAATGACCAGTTTGCGGGTTTGCACTGACTTGGGGTCCGCTTCCAACTTCATGGATAGGGACCTGGCTTGCCGCCTCGGGCTCCCCCTAGAACGACTTTTGGCCCCTATAACCATCTGTGGGGTCGATGGTCGTCAGCTCCCATCACCAACCAATCCTGTTCTTTCACCCTTACCTTGGGGAAACACCAAGAACACCTCACTTTCTTGTCACCCAAGCTCCCCAGATGCAGGTGGTCTTGGGCCACCCATGGCTCAAGGCTCACAACCCAACCATTGACTGGGCTTCAGGGTCCATCTATGGGTCGTCGATTACCTGTGAGTCGGCCTGCCTACTTCGGGAACAGGTCTGCTTCCCGGGGACCTTTCACGGGTTCCTCCTCAATATCACGACCTAGCGGCTGTTTTCAGTAAGTCCAGAGCTCAGTCCCTACCTTTGACTGTGCCATTAATCTCTTGCCAGGCACTACGCCTCCCATAGGGCACCTCTTCTCCCTTTCGGAGCCGGAGCCCAAGGCCATGGAGGAGCAGATCAGGGAGGCCCTTCGACAAGGCTTCATTTGTCCATCCTCTTTCCCGACCCCAGCTGGTTTCTTTTTTGTTGGCAAGAGAGATGGCTCCCTACGGCCGTGCATCGAGGCTTAACGCTATTACCGTCAAGGATCGTTACCCCCTGTCCCTGATGTCTATGGCCTCCAACGAGCATGCGTCTTTACTAACCTCATCCGCATCCGGGAGAGAGATAAGTGGAAGACAACCTTCATCACATCCAATGGGTATTATAAGTACCGGGTCATGCCTTTCGGCCTGATGAATATCCCGGCCGTCTTCCAATGCTACCTCAATGAGGTGCTTCGGGAGACATTAGACAGGTACGCCTACATGTACCTAGCTGCTACTGCAGCACTGGCTGTATGTCAAGCTGGAGGAGTCCACCTTCCACTTGCCCGAGGTGTCATTCTTGAGGTTCATAGTTTCCCAGTGGCAGCTAAGTATGGACCAGAGAAAGGTCGAGACCATCAAAATCTGGTCAGTTCCCACCTCAAAGCGGCAGGTACAGAGGTTCCTGGGCTTTGCTAACTTTTTTTGGAATTTATCCTAGGTTTCAGCTATGTGGCTGCACCTCTGATGAACCTAACCGGTAAGGAACCCTTCCGGTGGTCCAGCAAAGCTGTCCTTTAACCAGTTATGGGGGTTACGCGCTAGTGCCCCTGTACTACACCTACCCGACCCCAAGGAACCATTCATTGTGGAGGTGGATGCCTCCGATGTTGGGGTCGGGGCCGTCCTGTCCCAGAGACTGCCTCCTGATAGAAGCATGCACTCCTGCGCCTTTTTTCCCACCGGCTGACTTCAGCCAAACACAATTACCCTGTGGGAGATAGAGAACTTCTGACCATCAAGTTGGCCTTGGAGGAGTCGCGGCACTGGGACCTGGCCCAGCATCCATTTTTGGTCTGGACCAACCGTAAGAACCTGGCCTACATCCAGGAGGCCAAAAGGTTGGTGCCAAGCGCTTTCAGTTCACCCTGACGTACTGCCCAGGCTCCAAGAACGTGAAGCCAGACGCCCTCTCGCACCTCTGGGAGCCCGATGGCACCAAGGCCCAGCCGGAACCCATCTTGCCCCCTAACCAGATCCTAGCCCCCTGGTTTGGGAAATAACTAGGATGGTCACCCGAGCCCAAGCGATCAAGCCCGACCCTTGAGGCGTGCCTCCGGGCAGACTCTTCGCACCATCGTCAGTGCGCAACCAGGTATTGCAATGGGGGCATTCCTCCCAGTTATCCGCACATCCCTCTATCACCAAGACCCTGGAGTTTATGCAGCGGCGATTCTGGTGGCCCAATATAGCGGCAGACTATCGACCCTTCATCTGTGCCACCAACACCAACATGGGGGGGGACGCCCCCAGGGCTTTTTACAGCCACGACAACCACAACGTCGTTCCATCACAACCCTGGTCACATCTGGGCCTGCCCCGATCCAAGGGCTTCACCGCAGTGCTGGTAATTGTGGATCGCTTCTCCAAAGCTGTCAGATTCATCCCCATGGCTAAAGGTGGTCCTCCGGCACGTGGTCTGCTTCCATGGGATTCCGTCAGACATAGTGTCCACCCTGTGCACCCAGTTTGCCAGCCTGGTTTGGAAGGCCTTCTTCCATGCTATCAGGGCCACGGCTAGTCTTAACTCCCTGGACACCACCCTGAGTCCCATGGCCAGTCAGAGTGGGTAATCCAGGACCTAAGCCAGATGCTAAAGTGCCTGACATCCGGCAGCCACGCCTCATGGGCCGACAAGTTGTTGTGGGCCGAGTTCGCCCACAACACCATGCAACACTCGGCTTATGGCAAGTCCCCCTTTGAGGCCAAGTCTGGGTACCCCCCCCTTCCCTGATCAGGAAGTCAAAATTGAGGTGCCCTCAGTGGTGCAACATGTACACCATTGCACAGCCTGGTAAAATACAGGGTCAAGGTCTCTCGGAGAACTGCCAAGCACCAGGTGGACCGCAAGCACAGGGCCACCCCCACCTTCTGCCTGGGCCAGCAGGTCCTGATCTCTACCAAGGACCTCCCGGTCAGAGGAACCCCACACAAACTGGCTTTTGTGGGCCCATTCAAGGTCCTCTGGCGAGTCAACCAGGTCACATACAGGCTGGGCCTCCCGATGAGCATGAAGGTTTACCCAACCTTCCATGTCTCACGGCTAATCCCACTTAACCACCAGCTCCACAACAAATCCAAGGGGCCCCAGCCTACACAGTTTGCCAACTTTTTGCCAACAGTTTGACTGTCTCAATACCAACAGCATTTTTGAAACTTTCCAATCTGGTTTTTGTCCACAGCATAGCGCTGAAACTGCTCTCCTTTATGTGCATAATGACTTGCTTTGTGCAGCTGATCAAGATTGTGCATCTGTCTTGGTTCTTCTTGATCTCACATCTGCTTTTGACACTGTTGATTTCGGAAATAGGACTTTCAGACGTAGTATTTACCTGATTTACCTGACTAATAGGCGCTTTTTCATTCGCTTAGGCAATACTACATCTGATACCATTACTGCTGAACAGGCCCCCCCCTGTAGGGCTCCTTTCTTGGTCCTATTTTTTATCATTTACATGCTTCTTATGGGCTCTGTCATATGGAAGCATGGCCTCTCCTTTCACTGCTATGCTGATGACACTCAACTTAATCTCAGAGTTAAACCCCATACATTTCTATTTTCTGCTCTCACAGACTGTATTTCTCATCTGAATCCCTGGCTAAGTGCTAACTTTCTTAAGCTCAATTCAGAGTTTTTGTCTGTTGGCACCAAATCTGTGCTTTCCTCCATCACTACCACCTCCTTACCTATCGTGGGTGTGTCTGTTTCCTTATCTCCTACAGTCCAAAATCTCAGTGTTCCTTTTGATCCGACTCTGTGTTTTCTTCCTCACATTAGGTCGATTTCTAAGTCTGCTTTCTTTCATCTTTGAAACATCGCTCGGGTTCGCCCATTTCTCTCTCCCGTTGCTGCAGAGATTGTGGTGCATGCTTTTGTCCCCTCTCATCTTGATTACTGCAATTCTCTTCTTTATGGCCTTCCTTCTGCGTCTATTAAATGTTACAATACATCCAAAACTCTGCTGCTAGAATCCCCACACAAACCAAAAATTTGGTCACATCACTCCTGTACTATCCCAGCTACACTGGCTCCCAGTTCATAAACACATCCAATACAAGATTCTGCTATTGAAATTTGAATCTCTCCACACTCTTGCTCCACCATATCTCTCAAATCTGGTTCAACACTACACTCCGACTAGGTCACTACGTTCCAATGACTCCAACTCTCTTTCCATCCCCAGATTCAGGCTTTTCTTAATGGGTGGGACATCCATTGCTGTGGCTGCTCCCACCCTCTGGAACTTCCATTGTCCGTTAGAACTGCTTCAATTGCTGAAGAATTTAAAACTCTCCTGAAAACTTTTCTATTTATCTCCACTAATTTAATGTTTGATGTGTCTACTTAGCTTTAACTGTGTGTATCTTATTTTCTGTACTTGTATGTATCTTTGTTATACTTGTTGTAATGCGTCCTTGGGTTTGAGAAAGGCGCTATATAAATTAAATGTATTACTATTATTATTATTTGGTATGTGCATTGTTTATTTTGTTTTTGGCTATTGTGTGTGCTCCTTCATTTAAATGCCAGTCTGCATTCATTTCATACATAGTGTCTAAGTGTTACAAAATGCTTCGACCACCAGGTCCTGCTTTTGTGCCCACCTCAAATCTGGTCAATGTTCCTGAGGTCATCACTCAAGGCCCTGGGGATTCCTGATTCATTGCTTAACGCTTCTGAGGATGCTGGTTTCACAGTGCCATTCTTTTTGCACAATAAAGTTTTTAATAGCATTTCCGATTGTAATTATGTGTTGCAGTTATTCACAAAACTTTGCCAAAGCAATCCTTTGCCCATGTGGTTATGTCAGATATTGCAGTTCACTGCTCAAGGCCCTGGATGCTTAGGACACCGGCACAGCTTCACCTAGTCCCTGCCACCACAGTAGTTCCCGATTCATTTGTCACCACCAACGCAGTTCCCGACGTGTTTGTCAACAGCAAGGCAGCGCCTGACCTTCCTGATTCTGCTCAGATGACCCCTGAACCTCCTGAATGTGGGAGTAAACTCACATGGACCCAGGGGTGACATGCAAACACCACACAGGTGGAGTCCGGGATAGAAATCAATCAAACAAAAATACTTTTAACCTGGCTGGAGATCACTGTACTCAGGAATGGGAGATTTGCCATCATAAAGTAATGAAGCCGGATCTGTGGAGCTGTGAGTTGCCACTGTGTGGCCCACAAAGAGTTAATGTACTTTGTAAAATGAAGAGTCGTTTAAAAAAATTACCTGTGACATATTTTTTTTCTGTAACATCCTCAAGTTTCTTGAGCAAAATGAATGAATGTGATGACAGACAAATTGATTGCGACAGTTCCATCCATCAGCTACTAAGCTACATATTTGCAAAAATACATCAAATGACTCAGGGCAGACTTTAATATGATTGGTTGTTTATTTTATTTTATTTTTATTGTCTCTAGAGCATCAACTGGAGTATCAAATGTAGGCTATTCTGGCATTTTTGTAACACTACGGAGAGAAGCAGCGCCACATGTAGCTAGCGAAGACAGAACTTCATTAAACAGAATTCAAACTCGTAACTAGTAAACCTTTCCAAAGTCGTACATGGAAGAAAAGCGAGAAACAAAGCTGGGGAATGGAAGAAAGGTTGAAACGTGATAAGAGGCCAAACTAGATACGAATGATAGCGTTTCACAACTGGAATGATCAACGAGGAAGTAAAGTGAGAGAGGGCTTAAATAGAGGGAGTGACAGTGAGCAACAGGTGTGTGTAATTAGTATGATGGTGAGTCCGCTCATGCAAGTGAATGGGTGTGGTCCACTGGGAAGGATGACTGCGCATGTGTGACCATTTTTCTATTGGAGTTTGTGTAATTCGTAACGCATTTCGTACATGGTTGACAGGAATCACAAAAATTCTATGAAGTGATCACTAAGCATGTGTTTGAAAATTTACTATTTGTAGTCACAGTTTCACAGCAGACTTTTATCACTAAAATGTCACTTCTTTACCCACTCCTTCAGCTTCACTTTCTGTTTTGTGAATTCTCAGGATAAGACAGAATTAGCAAGACACTGCATACTTTTTGCCAATTAACATAAACCTTGCTAAACTTATCACTGAGATACATACTTTTAGAAGTGCTTATACAGCATATGTTGTGTTGCTCTAGTATCACTATGTACCTTCCTGCATATATTTGTGATCACCATTATTATGGTGGAACAGGCATTTATATGTATATATTGCAGTGGAAGGATGGTTCTAATGTACTGATGTACTAGATTTTCTATAGTTTCACATACATGAACTAATATACATTTATAAAGACGTGACAAGAATTGCCAGAGAAATCTGACGGGGGGAAAATAAAGCAAGGTGCATAAATACATTTTGTAGCATGAGCGTCAATAGCTAATGTCTTCTTGCTTACTCTACAAGGAACATCTATGAATATCTAAAAAGTAGCCAAAATATTTGTACATTTGTACAGTTTCATTGTTTTCACTTTCAAATATGTACTTTAGTGTATTATGGAAATTTTAGCATAGTGAACTGCTTTGAGAGATTCTGCTGTTAGTTTAAACCCTTGTTCTGTAAAATCTCTTCATTTGACAAGAGGCATCTTTATTTATTAAAGGTAGGAGCTAGAATTTACAACTGAATTAGTGAGGAATTTGAATCGTGAAATTATCTCTAGCAAGAGGGTAGAGTTTCCTTATAAATGGCATGTGCAACCACTGTGGCAGTTTACTGCAGTATCAGGAACTTCTGTAATTGAACTGAACCAAAGAAATATATTTATATAGATTAATCTAACAGATTACAATTACATTTGTGTTTATGACCCTGTTGTCTGAACAGAACAGTTGGAATTCAAAATAGGTATATTAATTTTAAAGATTGCATATACTAAAATAAGCTGATGCTTTTATGTAGGCTAATGCTTACAAGAAGAACAGTCAAATACTTCAGTATAGCTGAAGTTAAAATGCCTGTATTAAATCAGGTGTTTCAGAACATGAATATGAAGACATTGCAAGTAAATAATATGGACATGTCTAACCTTTCACAGGTCAGCTTGGCACATATGGTGTTGAAACATTTATAGGATAAAGAGCTGCAAATATATCACAACCACCCAAAACTTGGTCTGCTAACTAAGTCACACCATGAAACTGACACATGCAGCTCTGCTGGCTTCTGTAGGTGTCCAAGGTGCTGAATCACACCACCCACAGCACTGCAGGAGCTCAAAGCTGCTTAGTTTTATTGGGTTTTGATTGGCTTTATGATTAAGGATGTACAGTTGTGTTCATAAGTTTACATACCCTGGCAAAAACTTTTATTAATTGTTAGTGGTTTGGTGAAGCCATTTATCACTGAATAATTGGGTTTGTCCTTTTTAAATCATAATGACAACAGAAACTTTTGACAGAAATCACCCTGTCAAGTTTTAATCAAGTTTACATACCTTGAAAGTTTTGGCATTATAACATAAACATAAATTGACACACTCATGTTTAAATGGTTACTGAAAGTACCCATCCTAACCTGTGATCCATTTGCTCGTAATTAGTGTGTGTGTGTGTGTGTGTGTGTGTGTGTGTGTGTGTGTATATAAAACAGCAGTGAGTTTATGGGCTCCTGACAGAACACTACATGTTTGATTCAGTGTTGCCATTATGTGTTGGCATGGGCAAAGCAAAATAATTATCAAAGGATGTGCAGGAGAAGATAGTTGAACTTTATAAACAGGAAAAGAATATAAAAACATATCCAAGGAATTAAGAATACCAATCAGCAGTGTTCAAACTTGAATTAAGAAATGGAAAATGAGGAATTCTGTTGAAACCAAGAAAAGATCAGGTAGACCAACAAAAAATTCAGCAAAAACTGAAAGGAAAATTGTTCTGGAAGCACACCCACATCAGCTGACACTCTCTGAAAAGAAGTGGTGTGGCTGTTTCAAAATGCACAATAAGGAGGCCCTTGAAGAGAAATGGGTTGCATGGTTGAGTCGCCAGAAGAAAGCCATTACTACACCAATGCCACAAAGCAGCCTGCTTACAATATTCCAAACAGCACAGAGACAAACCTCAACATTTCTGGAACAAAATTATTTTTAGTGATAAGACCAAAAGTGAACTTTTTTTCCACAACCATAAGTGCTACATTTGAGAGGACCCAACAAGGCCTATGATGAAAAGTACACCATACCTACCGTGAAACATGGAGGTGGGTCGGTGATGTTTTGGGGATGTGCGAGCTGCACAGGCACAGGGAACAGGGAACTCAAAACATTGATGGCAATATGAATGCAGCATTTTATCAGAAAATACTGGAGTTAAATTTAAACTCATTAGCCTGGAAGCTGTGCATGGGATGCACTTGGATGTTCCAACATGACAATGGTCCAAAACACAAGGCTAAGTCAACCTGTTATTGGCTACAGCAGAAAAAGTGTAGGTTCAAGTGGCCATCTCAGTCTCCTGATTATTGAGCTACTTTAGGGAGATCTCAAACGTGCAGTTCATGCAAGACGGCCCAAGAACATTTTTGTACACTTTTGATTCGGGGGATTTTGGTAGTTTCTGTTCTCATTTTTATTTCAAAAGGGCAAACACAATTGTTCAATAATAAATGGCTTCATCCAATCACTAACCATGAATAACAGAACGGTTTTTGTATTATTATTCATATTCTCTGAAAAACTGCCAAAAAATTACACATTCTGCCAGGGTATGTAAACTTATGAGCACAACTGTAAATGTTTTACATTGACCTTTAAATAACAAATACACAAAATGTATATTTTACTGTACTATACTACTAATACTACTACTACTACTACTACTAATAATAATAATAGTAATAATAATGTCATAATTAATAATTAGTTATAGACTACAGTAGCAGCCATCTGGCCAAAACATTTTCTAATGTTTATCAGACCCTTTGTGTCATGTCATGGTATTGTTGTCCTGGAGTCTGCCCATGTCATTCAGGGAAGGATAACCTGGTCATTCAGTATATTCAGCTACTAAGCAGAATTCATTTTATTGCCACATAACACTGTTGAACTCAGATTTCACTGAAGCAACCCCAGTTAATAACATTGCATCCATATGGTACTCTGCATGATAGGTGCATCACCTTATGTGTTCCTTCTTACCAGATCGCACATATCCCTCTGGAATAGGGACAATCTGGAACCATCAGAAACATGACCTCTTGCCATTGGTCCAGAGTCCAATCTTTATGCTCCCTAGCAAAGACACCTGAAATGCCACCTGCAATTTGCAAAAATACACCTAAAACTTCAGGTTTTTACTGATAAGATGTTTCTCTTTGTCCACTCTCTCATAAAGCCCAGATTGGTTGAGTGTTGCAGTGATGGCGGACCTTTTGGAAGTTTCGTCTGTAGAGTGACACCATTCCATTATTTCAGGCCTGCAATACAATCCAGAAAAAGTTGGGATGGAGCAATTTAGAGCTAGTACTAAATAGAAAATAGTATTAATAATAGTAATGTTAACAGGTGAGGTCAACAGGTGATCTTAATCATGGTTTGGTCCGAGTCTTTGAAGAGCAAAGGTGGCCAGTGTATGCTTGTTAAAAAATGTGTGAAAAAATGTTTAAAAACAATGTACATCAAAGAAAGATTGGAATGGATGTTTATATGTCTTCCTCTGCAGTGCAACATATTGTGGTGGAAATTTGTGATAACACAAGGAGACTCAGATGAAAACACAGGAGCAGTCGGATGAGAGTATAAGTTCTCTTTTTATTATCTGTAGAGATCAGCCCAGATACTAATTATGAAAAGGGCTAGGGATAAGGCAGGATACAGATGCAGAAAAGAGAAATTACCTATTCCATGACAACATGTCTCAAAGTTTAGGCAAGCTTGATATAAAAAATGTTGACATATCATTCCAATTTCTATTCTGTTCTCCGTTGGTACATCTAACCACATGATACTCATTATTCTTGATTTGTAATAATAAAACAGTAAATATGAATTTCTGCTTCCACAAATATCATTACACAATTCAAGGAAACTGGAAGAATTTCAGAATTGCCTAAAGGTCAAGGTCGCACGCTTAAGCTGTACAACCGTGAGAACCACCATTCAACTAAAGGTGATCAAATCAAATAGATCAGGTATTACTTTGACAAATGTTTGTCATGCACTACATATTCATAAATACCAATTAAAACTTCAAAAGAGAAGCATAGACTTCTCTGGGTTTGGAGGCATATAGGATGGAACGTCACACAGTGGAAATGTATAATGTAGACAAATTAATCAGTATTCCAGGTTTTTTGGGGGGCAAAAATAGATACAATGTGCTCCGGACCAAAGACAAATAGGACCATAAATGATCTAAAATTGACCATAAATCATCTTAATTAGGGTTTGTTAATAGAGATTTTTGTTGTTGTTATTATTGTGATATCCATGTGATTGTTCTAGCAAAGAAAAAAACATGAATGCACTTAATTGTATGTAAACTATACTTAAATTTGTCAAACTATGGTGCAATATATATTGCACACAAACATGTATTGTTTCTTAACACTAATGAAATATCCCCAAATGTTTGTGAGCAGTGTACTAACAAACGTATGTGATTATTACAATATTATATAAAATGTTAAATGTGTTAAATGTGTTATGCCATCATCAAATGCTTGTAAGTAATCTACTTTTAAAAATTAAAATGTACAAAATGCAGTTACAACTTTGGTTTATTTACCTAGATGTTCTTCTGAACTTGTGTTTACATAGACTTTTTTATAAAGCAAATGTCCAGCAGTTCTTGTGGGATCCTCTTTGTAGTCATTTTGAAATATTCCCTATTTTTTGTGAACAGTATATAAAAGGGAAACAACAATTATATATTTTTAGAGAAATGTATATTTTTTAAAATTTTAGAAACGTATATATTAGGAAAAGTACATTTTAAAGCATGTGTAGGATAATGCGTAACATTTCCAAAAAGGTGCTTAAACTTCAAACAGTAATAACAATTAGTAAAAGTAAATTATATTTTAAAAATAGTATAAAAAAATGGTAATAAGAAAAAATATTAAATGCATCGTTTACTCTTACTTTAGTGTATTTAAAATATACTTAATATTCTTACATACTGTCAGGAATCCCAATTCCGTCTCTCTCTCGTTCGCTCAGCCCCTCCTTCTAATCATCGCCTCTCTCCACTCCAGGTGTGGCTTGTTTCTTCCGGGTCTGAGCCTCTCTCTATTTAAGCTCTGCCTTTTCCCCTGTACGGGTGCGAAGTATTGATTGTTTGCCATCATAC
>JAUZST010019514.1:0-32929 GCA_034779995.1 Parotocinclus haroldoi
AACAAAATTCATTATATAATGAGTCATTAGAGGTCCTTGAAGGCACATCGTCTCCTAATGTCCAACCGATGGAGGGAAAATCTATGATTAAATATAATATTGTTGATTTATTGTTGTGATTATATTGTATTATATAATGTATAATACATTTAAAAGTAAATTACAAATGAATTAATTCTTTTTTGTAATTTTTTTCGTACGATATAAATATCCTAATTTGATCTTGATCTCGGTTTCAGTTCTAATTCTACAATTTCTACTTAGTGACTGCGTTTTGAAAACAGTACATCACTGCGCCAAAGATCTTAATGCTTAATCAATTTCTCGAATTCTCTCTCTCTTTCCGTGTTTAGATATGAGATCCGAGACATTCACCTGGTGGAGGAGAGCGTCCTGGAGGCTCTGAAGATTAAAACTGATTTTCAGAACTTTAAGCCTCGCCCCTTTAACATGCTTGAGTTCTATAACCGAACAGGACATGACCTCAGAGACATGCTTCTCTCGTGCCACTTCAGGGGCAAACCATGCAAGCCTGATGACTTCAAAGTGGTGAGTGTGTCCCCTGACTACTAAAGTGCATAGTGAATGGACACAGTGTTTGAAAACTCCAGCAGCACTGCTGCGTCTGATATTGTTGTAGTACTCAAGTCCGACTTCAAGATCATATACGAGCAGTCTTACCTCACTCTTGACATCATTTGGAGTCTTGGGGGAAAAGGTCTCGGCTTGACTCAGGCTCGATGTGTCTTGGGCTTTGTCTTGACTTGGACTTGGCTCTAGTGATCATGACTCCAACACTAGAGTCTGATCCACTAGTATAAGTACAACACAAACTAATGCCACAATCACATCACCACCAACCAAAGAGTTCCTGACCTGTAGCGATCCCCTGGTGGTCCTCTGGTGGTCCTGACCATTGCATAACAGAGGTATAAAAAGAGATAGACCAACATGAAGTCTGGGTGATTACGTATGTTTGTGGATTAATGTAGCCAGATTTGTTGATTAAGTTTCTTCCCACAAAAACCAAGAGTAAATAATTGGAATCATGTTTCGGAGCGTAAATGCGTTTATATGTTTTTATACCGGCCCCAGCATTTTGCATAGATTAGATAATTAGGCAGGAGATGCAGGAATTGACGTACATGAACAATGAAGTGATGTTGACCAGACAAAACACGTCTTGGGTTTATACTGTCTGATATTATAATTATACAAGTAAATGTAAGAAATAGTGTATTTAATTTACTTTTTGATACTTCATAATTTGATTAATTTTCACACTTCTCAACCTTTTTCTGATTTGGGATTGTATGATGTCATGCCCAAGAGTTCTTCCCAAGGTCCTTCCTAAAAGTACAAATTAGCCTTCTAATTAGTCATAGGGATCACCCCTAATATCATAGATTTAATCCATCAACCATGGAAAGCTCTCGGGGCCGAGTACAAAAGGTTCAAAATTAGATCCAATGAGCAAAGAAAGGGTTGTGGAAATTGAAAGTACAGGCACACTGAATTCACTGCTTAACGATTGGCACAACAGAATTAAACAAATGTGCTACAGGCGATCCATATCCCTGGCTTCAGTTCTTTGGCTCATTCATCAATAGCTAATGAGATGAACGGAAACTGTATTAAAATACCACAGTCTCTGCCGTCGTTGGAACATATTTTCTGCCAGCTTATCCACTTTCTCACAAACTAGTCTGGGAGGTATATTAAAAAAAACTTTCAGCCATTAATTGCCATAAATTTTCAGGTTCAGGTATGATCCTACAGAGAGTTTGCGTATGAAAATGACTTTGTGACATGCTGCATATATTAAAGATGGAGCCGATTTTATTACCCTGGCACCAAACATGGGCTAAGATCTACATTTGTACTGGGCTTTTTTCAGTGTGAATTCGTCCTGCCAGTAGGAACGCTTCGTGATGCTGAAGTGATGTAAGCCAGGAGACGGCTGGTGAAATCGCATTGTACCTCTACTGTTACATATAGGCTCAGGAGAATAAGCTTGGACTTCACTGTCAGTCGTCTTTCTGTCTTTTGTCCATTTTTAGCAAGAAGATTTGTTGTTTAGATGTCTACCAATGTACAATAAATAGATTTAAACTCAGGTTTTCTGCCGCCTGGACCAATCACTGTCAATTGAGTCACTTATGACTGCACGAACCACTACATGTTTACGTCCCTTAGGGTTTCTATGCCCTGAGAATAGTTCCTACCCTGAAGCAGGAGCTTAAAAGTTACACAAAGTTATAAGAACTACCATCATCCCTTCCTACGTAGTGAACACACGAGAAAGGGGTCACTTACTTTCACAAGAGTTCTAAAGGCCCCCTTTTAAAGACAGAGACGTGGTGCATCATTGGACAGGGAGGAAGCAGGATGGTCTTTTAGACGAATTTTCCTCCATCTAGGCTGTTCTGACCTAGCTGTTAGGAGGTGTTGAAATGCAGTGGTTCAGTGGGGGCGCACAAATGTGGCAAACAGTTTCCAGACGGCCCAGACAGACAAACAGTAGAGAGGATCTGACATCAAGCACGAGCAGTCCCCACAGATTAACTGCCCACCATCCAGACACAAGTTGCACCTTCACTACAATTCCTGTCTCTGCCTGGTCTATTCCAGGCATTTAGCAATTCAATTCAATTCAGTTCAATTCAATTTTATTTATATAGCGCTTTTTAAAACGTAACATCGTCTCAAAGCAGCTTTACAGTAATACATTATCTTAAAAGGCCAATCCCAAGTTGAGCAAGCCTAGGGCGACAGTGGCAAGGAAAAACTCGCTAAAATGGTAGGAAGAAACCTTGGGAAAACCCGTCCTCCATGGACGACCTAGATGTTAATTAAATAAATATTAAATGTATATTAAATCATAGCAAAATTTGTTTAAAATAAATAACAAATTATTGATCAAATTCAATTTTTTAATTTAATTTGTTGTCATGGTGTCCATTGCATGCCAGCCACTGTTGCCATTGTTTGCAGTAAGAAACCAGGACTGCTATGGACTGTATCGTCTTTAGCAGTGATTCCAGTTTCTGTTTGGGATCCAATTACGGACAGATTCAGAAGTGTAGAGGCCTCGTATTGAGCGCTTTAATGTAGCCTTTGTTGTGGAGAAACACACTGCCACAACTACTGCTATGGTCATCCCTAGTAGTGATATCAGGGACACTAATAGTTCAGTGATATGTGCAGGACATCATGTGGCCATGCGTTGATTCTCATGGTAGGGCGTCCAGCTGGCCCATTTCAGAAGAGTAATGCTAACCCACACACAGCAAGGGTTTCCAATAAATGTCTTTGCCAGACTGCCAGAATACCTATTTGACATTTATATTTACATTCACTACATTTAACAGACACCCTTATCCAGAACGACTTACAATTAATACAGCAGTTGTGGGTTAATCCAATCTGGGGCCTTGCTCAGGGACCCAACTGTGGCAGAGGTGGGATTTGAACCCTGGGCCATCAGGTCAAAGTCCAGTACCTTAACCTCTGGGCTATAGCAGTCCGCAGGTGATGTCTTGAATGTCGAAACACACGTTTTTGGTTCTGCCTTACTAGAGGCTCTTGCTTCTCATATAAAGTGACACCAAGCAGAAGAGCCCCAACACTGCAGCTATAACATATTAATGTGTCATTCCAGTCAGTGCCTTGTGCCTGTTTCCTCACATCACTGAAAGCAAATGTAACAGAATACACTGTAATTTTGTACTAGGCGTTGCAAGGGCAGGAGAATTAAAGCATATACGTTAGCTGTACCATGAACATGGGTCACTTGCTCTAGCGCAAGTGTTTTCATTTAAAAATGGAATTGAATAAAGAATGAATCTGTCTCTTGTTCATCTTGTTAGATGGCCGTCGATCATTTCGCATTTTATTTGACTGACGCTGTGCCCCAAGTAATGCCCGTAGCGCAACATGCTAATGTGTCTTTGCATTTCCAGAAACGCAGCCACATTTGCATGAGCAGATATTCTTGGTGGTTCATAGTTACAGCATGCCACGTTTCCTCTAAATGTCCCTGGTTTTATTTCTCTAAAGATTTCAATATTAAAGCGTTCAGACTGAGCCAGCCTCTCTTTTTCATCCTTGTTTTACCTCAGGCTACTTTAAGCTCCCTGAGCTGGTTCAAAATACCGTGCCCCACAGCTCATAAAATAGGTCAGAGTTAAATATTAAATTTGGTTAAAGGTGTGCTGGAGGGCGCTGGAAGATTCAGAGCTTTTTTTTTCAGCTCTTGTTCTTTTTTCTCTTGTGGACTCTGCTGGAACAGAGTAGCTCAGAGAAAGACACCATTCAGCTTTCCATACTGCTTTGTACAATGTTTTCTCTTTCTCTATGATGTTTGAAAAAAACTCTTGTTGAGCTCTTTTGTTGAATTATTAAAGATATTTTGCTGTCTTCTCCTGAAGGTCACTGACCATACGTAATACCAATGCAGAATGCTTCTAAAGAGAATAAATTGAAATATTCATGGCACCGTGATAGGGAAGCTGCTTCAGGGCACAAGTCTAGACGCATATTTTGTAAACGCAAACTGTCTATTATGAAGAAGGAGCTGATGGTTCATTCTAAAATATACAGCTCACAAAAACTAGGGAATACTTCAAAATGAAATAATATAATGAATTATCCCCTAATTTTTGTGTTACAGTGTATATACAGGGTGAGTCAAAACTCACAGGACACGTCGCATGCTGCCGTGTGGGCTTTTTGCAAAGGCTGCCAAAATGATTGTTGAATTTTCTTTTTCGGTAGCTGTTCTTCACACGATTACTACGTTTCTTGTCGTCAATATTCCCGGTTTCTCTGAAATTTGGTTATGAGGGATGTAACGGTGCTGTGTGAAATTGGCGATCTGTATGGGTGTTGGTTGTTGAAGTCTGTTGCTATGATACGGTAGAATGGTCAGTTCAGTTTTCAGTTACCTGTGATGAATAACAAAAGTTTAGAATTTTCTGTGTTGATAACTTTTGAACCACAAAGTGATATTGCAAATCTGATTGCAGCAGTCGATTTCTTATACAATTCTGGTCCTCTTTGATATTCTACATGACCACCCTCCCATTGGGAAAACTTACCGTGATCCAATATGGCGGCTTTCAAGATGGTGTCCAGGATCCGGACATAGTATTCAGATATAATAAATTAAATAAGAATAAAAATAGTCAACAAACCACACAACCTTTACAATTTCAGAGGTGTATTCTTGTTTAGATTCCTGATTATTAGGAATAGATTATGTTACGGATGTCTTATCGCTCTGGATAAGGGAATCTGCTAAATACTGTAAATGTAAATGATCAAAATTAATGTAAATGTAAAGGCTAATTTCACAAGAAAATTGTGTGCAAACAATACATAAATGCTTCAGACATATTGCTGAAAGCACAAGTGGAACGCTACCAACTACACGGCCTCTCTAATGCCACCACATTTTACAAAGTACAGCAATGTGCTGTTATGAACCTGTGTAGGGGGAAGCCATAACTCTTACGAAACTGTTACAACAGACCTGATACTTTTGTTTGACAGAAGCTAAACAAAAAATTATAGACAGTATTATGAACCACACAGACAAACACCCTGTGAACAAACACAGGGTTGGGAGGCAAATGCTGCTTCGTGGAAGCAAGCTTTAATAGAAGAAGGCAGGCAACATCAAAGTCAAAGACAGTCCAAAATATAAAACCAGAAAGGCACGGCAAACACTGAAAAAAGAGCTAGGCAGAAGGCGGAAACGGTGAATGGAAAACGAGTCGGCAACGGGAAGTACGGTGGTAATCTAAATCCAAAAGACGCTTAGTGCTCAGGGGAAAAAACCAAGAGACTTAGCAAAGGTGGTGCGAGAATGAGGAGAATATATGAGGTGTCTGATGAGTGGCGTGAATAAGCTACAGGTGTGTGGAGTTAATAGGAAGGTGACGGTGAACATGAGCGTGGGTGTGACAGTCCTCTTGAGATAACTCCAAACAGAAGTCCATATTTGCCTAAATTTGGTCGTTTGTCGACACATGTCAAAAGTCAATTTCTCCAAGGAGAGGAGGGACGAAAACTGAGAGATCCTTATTTCACTTTTTTTGTTTTCACATTTTATTATTTCACCCTACTCTTGCTGGTCAGGGCCATGGGGCTTCCGCTTCTAGTGCTCATGAAGCTAATGAGTGAATCTCAGGGTCACCGTTGCATTCTCCATCAAGCCTTGCCTAAAAGCAGAAAGTAACAATCGTGCCTGCTTGTAAGGCTGACCTGACCAGATTAACCCGTAAGTAAGGTTTGTAAAGTTATATGTGTGTCTTTTTTTTCTTCTTGCTTCACTAAAGAAAAGGTTTCCAGTTAAAAAGCTAAAGATTTCCAGAGCAACGCCTGTTTCAGGAAGGCCATGCAGTTGATGTCTGAATTGCTTTAGTCACAAATACTGTAAAGTAAGAGAAATGTTTCAAGAGAAATATCTTTTAAGAATAAGTCTAAACATTGGATGACAAAATGTGGACAAACAGCATCAGGAGAAAGTAGAAATAGTCCCTTACTGGTCATTTCACATCCAACATATTCGAGGCAATATTATAGGACCAGAGTCACCATATGGCATTCCTGATGATGTTCCCATATTACAGGAAGATAATGTCCCCATAGAAGCTACTAAAATCATCCAAGAGTGGCTTGATGAACTTCATGATGAAGACAGGCTCCCCAGTGACCTCTTCAATCAGCGGGTTTAAACATTGTTTTACCTTTATAGGACGTTCTGAAGTCGGTTCCTAAAGTAGATCCAACTTTTGATGTCTTTAAAGAACTAAAGAACTGTGCAACATTTTAAACCAGGGGTATAACTATGCACTGTATACGCTCCTGATTCAGTTCAATTCCATTCACAATATTGGGTTTACAATTCATTTTTTTCTCATGATTATATTTTACACTCACTAAGACATTCTTTTTTCATTTATGAAGCATAAAGCTAAAACGTTTGTCCCGTGCAATTAAAAGAAATGACTAGAAACGGAGGATTCAACTTGTAAACAGAATGTTCTATTGTAGCATCACCATGTCTTAAATAACTGAGTGAAAGCGTTTCTTTTGATTTCGAATTTTTATTTATGAAGAATAACAAATCCAAAATAATATGCACTTTGCTTCTGCATAAAATTTCACAACGGATAAAATAACACAAATGATCAATAATGCTCACAATTAAATAAAAAGAAATAATTCATTATTCGTAATTCATTCATTCATAAATATTAATAAATAATATAACTATAAAAGTCTTGTAATTTGGATGTTGTGGTATTAAACGGATGGTCACCTCAACAACCAAGCAATACTGCAGATTCACAGGCAGAGGCAGGAGTTTTAGTTGAACTACCTTACTGACCGAGTGCTCGCTTGCTTGTTAGCTCATGTTTGGACTAGAGACTGTTTGAATTCAGACATTTTTGTGTGAATTACTTTCCACGACTTATTTGTAATGAGCTGTAACTGGCTCACGTAACTGTAAATGTAAATGTTCCAGTCCTATTGTAAGTAGTACGCCTGTTTGTCTCCCACCACCTGTTTATTCTTGTTAACCTATAACGATATAAACTGATTCAAATTCGCTCACCTAGTCTGTCTTTCATATGCTCTTCCTTGTTGTTCATAACTGTCTAACAAGGCATTTTGGCTTCCGTCAAATAAAAGTATCAGGATCATCATGTCATCCTCTTAAGTCTTACGGCTTTAACCTACACAGGTTCATAACGTTACATTACTGTATTGTAATATAATTGTTCGGATTATTCCTCAGTTAAAAATGTGATGGCATTAGGCATGTCGTGTAGATGGTAGCGTTCCGCTCTTGCTTTCAGTGGTATCTCTGTCATATTTACATATAGTTTGCATGCAGGTTTCTACTTCTTTTAATACTCTGCCAAAAGACTACGTGACTATGGTGGTCAGCCGTTTCCGAATGCAATGCGTATACCTGTACATGGATTCATCTAGCTGCTGTTCTGGGTGTTAGTTATGTGCTTGTAAAGTTACAAACAAGTTATAGAGCCCATAGTGTTACTAACAGAAAGTTTGGATCAGCTCAGCTCAGTCTCCGAGGAAGTGTGTTAGTCTTTGCTCCTTCCAGTTGTGAGGCTGCGATGTGACGGCGTCCTGCTGAGCAGATGGGAGTTTGATGTGACTAAACGAGGAGAAAATTGGGCCAAATGAAAAAAAGGAAGAGCTTTTACTTCAGTCACAACACTTGGTTATCCACAGAAATGTCAGTGTCAGGGAAGAATCTGTGTACCTGTGTGTAGCGGGGGGACCATCGTTTAACTGTAATTCATTCACCCTCAGTCTACAGAGCTTATGAGGAGGGGTTATGCAAGCTGTTCCTGTGAGATGCGATGTTGCCATTTAGAGAGTGCCTGGTGGTTCATTATGTAACCTGCATTAAAAGCTGCTAGTCATGCCAGAAGTCCTTTTCACATCATTAAAAGAAGGCTGAGACGACAGCAGCAGAAACATCACTCATTCCCTATCTGTTTTTAAACGGTTCGTATGAATCATTGATTGTCACTTTGATTTGTTGTTCCAGTCCAGCATCAGTGCCAGCTTTGGACTGGATATGATATTGACGTCATGAAAGTAATCACATGACTGAACTGGTTTTAATAATCACGTGATAAAATGCGTAAAATGAGTAAAAACAGTTCTCAAAATATGCTCAGCGCTGCTCAGTGCTGCTACATGTGTTGGCTTGATTTGCTTCAGGGCTTAACTTTTACACTCTTTTTACACTTTTTTACACTCTGGTGTTAATCAACAGAAGCCACTCCCACCAGAGTGCAGTACCTCCCTCCCTCTCATTGTTAATGGTTCCTTCCAATACCAATTTCAATACCTGACTGAATACCTAACTCAATACCTGATAGGCAGTGCTCAGTTTTAGTGTTTTTTAAACCTCATATTTTTTCCTCATTCAGTGTTTACCACCTCTAAATAAATAACTGGTATCATTTTCCCAACCTCTCCGTTTCCAAATGAAATCATTAGCCGTCAAAACGAATTTCAAATGATGATGTTTCCAATGTCCTGTATTTATTTTTCATTCATCTGTATGCTTTGTTGACAGTGTGACCCCTGACACTGAAGAAAACATAAGAAATATCACAGTATTCACGTATTTGTTTAGGTCATTTTGGATGCTATGGAAGTCATTATAACTTGCAATTTTAAAATCTTCAGACAACTAAAACTCTGTCCGCTCTAAGGCCGTAACCTACAAAACCACACCTGTGTTAGCGTGAGAACAAAGAAACATAAAATACCTGGCACAAAGCCAGGCAACACGTTTAGTTCTAATCATCTAACTCCAGCTTTTTTAGAGATGACTTGCGTTAAAGTAAAGTGAAGTTGGTTTCTGGTTTCTGAGTAACATGCTGAGCTGCGACTGCGTTAGCTTCTAATTTCAGATCACATATGGAATCCCAGGGTTTTCACTTACTGTTGTTTATAATTTCATACCATTATGAGTAGTGAATGGTTCTGTTCCCTCAAAGCCTAATTTAAGGCTAATTATGAAAGCTTATTGAGTGCCGGAGGGTTGCTGTGGTGAGGAGCCACTGCCGTGGGAAAAAGAGCTAAAAGTACTGGCCATCTGTAGAACAAGATCTCAGACCTCAAACCACAAACAGGTGTATCAAACCACAGGCTGCATGCTAAATGTCAAGTTAATAGCAATACCATTGGGAGAACGCTTGAGTACTGCATACTATGCACTCTCCAATCCTTGCAGGGATAGGTGGTGAGTGGTGGTGGAATTACATTGCATTTACAACATTTAGCAGACGCCCTTATCCAGAGCAACACATACAGTCTTACAATTCAAGCAATGATGAGCTAAAGAACCTTACTTAAGGACCCAACTGTGGTAACTTGGCAGAGGTGGGATTAGAACCCTGGACCATCACCTGCGGAGTCCAGTAACTTAACCACTAGGCTATCACAGTCTTTTTACCGTTTCCAATTTATGATATCAAAATGGTGAAAAAATGGGCTATAATGTATAAGGAATATATTTCTTTTTCATATTGTACCTTCAAAAGTAATCACTTTGTTTCTTCCCATTAAAAACTATGTAAGTAAAAAGCTTAAAGTAGCTTAAAGTTCTAGTGACCTTTTAACACAAACTTCTCTGAACTACTACATCATAAATATAAATACCGGTACTCACTACTGACATGACTAAAATGACAAGTAAAACAGGTTTAAATGGGAAGAACAGTTGCATGTAAAAAGTATTACTTTTGGATCATGGGTTCATCAGCAGCAGAGATTACCTATCAATAGCAGTAACTAAAGGATGCTTGTTTTTCCTAGGCCCTGGTTTTCCTTGTTTGAGTACATCGAGCCATTTAATGTTAAGCAGTTTAGACTGTCCTGTCTAATGTAGCAGTTGAACTAGGAGGCCACAGTTAGTCAAACACGATGTAACGCTGAAGCATGGTGGGTCCTCAGATGCTTTTCCATTCTAGAAGTGAAACAACAGATTTAACAAATTTACAACAGATTATTGTTTATTTAGCATTTGGAATTCTGTGACAATACAAACGTATGGAATGGAACATGGATCAGTAAGTGGATTGGCCCTGTCCGTCCGATATCCCATGAGTGGATGATGGTAATACCAGACCCTGATACCAATATAGGATCGAATCAGACCCATCACTAGCTTGACCAGTCTATCACAGGCAATGATAGGACCTGATTTTGCACTTTGAAATCTTAGCTGTGATGTTGAGTTAATAGCAGCTTCATGCTGCAGCACATTCATCAGTGTTTGACCAGTTTCTTGCGTCTTTCCTTTGATGGATTACTATTTCTTTCCTTCTCTCTCTTTCCGCTGATGGATTGCTGCAATGACTGCGTTCTACAGTTCTCACTGTTTCCTGACACTTTAATCTATGTTCCAGTAAACCTTGTACACACCAAGGTTTTTAGTCAACAACTGAAAAATGTCATTTGAGCCTTCGGAAAGCTTGGGGACTCAAATCGGCTACAGTGTGGGTTTATAATGCTGGAAGTAATAAAAGAACTAGAAACTGGTGGAATTATATCAGAGCTGAGACTGACCGAACATAAGCTGTTTTTTTGGCATCAGTGAGCAGATGTTAATGCAGACATGCAGATTTCTTTACTTGCGTGATGAAAACCTCTTAACCTACATTATATCCAATCAATTAGTGTGCCAAATGGTTGCATCAACATTGGTGACATTCTTATGCTACATATTATAGAATTCTGAGGTTTGAAATTCGGTTCATTTATCAGTTGATGTACAGTATTGTGTAAAGGTATTTGGCCACCATTAGAAATGTTGTTTTATTAACGGTTTATTGACCATATATCATGACAACTGGACAAAAAAGGTTAAACTACGATTCGTCACTCAATAATACTCCCAATTTTCCACTGATCTTCATTCCACTCTTTGTGAGCTTTAAACAATCCTTAGACTTTTTCACCCTGTTTTCCTTCCCAAAAAAGTGGCTTCTTAGCTGCTACCCTTGCAAAACGACCATTCCTGATTAAGCTTCATTGAACTGTAGAATGGTCACCTTGGCATCCCAGTGAGGCTGCCAGATGCTGCAGTTGCTCGAGCAAAAGACTTGCCACTGTGGCCTAAAGAAGCTGTTTTTTCTGATTTTCTTATAGTGTTTTAACACTACATACAAATGTATAAAATTATATATTAAAAAACGGATAAATCATCATATATGTGACTTAAAACTTTTGAAAATTGCTGTAATAATTAAAATTAGGGTTTAAACAAGTAAAAAAAAAACGTGTTTGCTCAGAGCAGTGTAATATGCTATTTATCCACGGCATGTTGTACCCCGGCTTGAGTCCCAACACCAGAAGTGTTTCTAGACTACTATCAGGTTCTGAATTTAGAGGGGCACAGCTGTACCCTTCTTCTTGCCAAACAATCATAGGAGCGCAATTGTACATAACATTAAGCCTACCTAAACAGAGGTTTATTCTACGTAACTGATGCCTTTGCTTTAGTGATCTAATATATCATTTTCATAGGTTATAGGTTTAAAGTATTGAGCCGCTAAACAAAATCACGGCAGCGTGGTTGACGTTTAAATATTGTCTGACTGAAGTCCAGTGGTATCTGGGTTCTCGTCTACCTCTCGTCTACTTAGCTCTCAAAATATGTCAACTAAACTGAGTGCCTTCGAGTGTGTCATAGAGGCATGTCTAGCAGTCAACAATCTGTCACCAAGAGGAACCTCTAAGAGCTTTTTTGTAGGACAGCAGGGGAAGTGCTTGCATACCCTTTTGTGGATCAACAATTCTGCAACAATCTGACATTTCAATGTGGGTGGGTTATCTTTATTTGTAAATTGGCACATGTAACTGTACCTGATATGTGAGTATACTAGACCAACAAAAACTATGGGTAATAGGGAAATTCTACCCACATATTTGTATTCAGCTTGCAAAAATACATTCAAAAAATAGTTTCTTTGGGACACAATTTTTTATTAACCACTGTTATTAATAAGTCATCTGTATCTGCTTTAAAATGCTGTCTGGAGTGAGCTGTGATTCTGCAGAGTGCTCATGTCCTCAGTAACCTAATTACTAAGCAGAACTCTGGGTGGATCAATCCGATTTCTCAAAATCCGATAACAGCCTTGCTTACAGTCTTCAGATAATATGATCATTACTGGATTTCATCATCTGATTATTATGTGCATGTAAAATACACTCTTTTGTACACACACATACAGAGCTGAGCATTCAACAGAGTCCAGTCCGACTGACTTTCTTAGACGCGCACACGCACACATACACATACACACACACACACAGTGTGGATAGGAACTGCTCAAAGGCATGTTTTTGGAAGACCTTTAATATTTTATCATCCTGTTAAAGACATAACTGGATAATGAACCAGAGCGTAAGCATGTGTGTGTCTGCTTGCTTCTGTGTGTGTGCACGTATGCTTTTTCCTTTGTTTCTCATCATGGATGCTGTTTCCATAGCAACCGGAGCGTTTTAATAACTCTCTAATCATCCCTGTTTCCTTTCCTTTATCTCGTATTCTAAATACCATACAAACCCACCAGGGCTCATTTTGTATTGTTTGGTTGAGAAAATCATATTAATGCCCCTTAGATTCACTGAGCGCATAACGGAGCAGCACTCATGCTGAGAATAATTCTGTGTCTGAAACAATGGCATGCTAGTAATTTCCAAGACCAAGTGCCTCTTAAAGGAGTTATTCGTTTACCATGGCTGAATCTTAACTGCTCTTGTAATGGCATATAGTGCTCTACATGCATTCTCCTCCACTGCCATTAAGCCTGCATAGGCTATATAGTAAATACCATGCCACTTGGGAGGAATGGATTTTACAAGAACTGAAGGGTAGAACTTATCTAGGTAAATTCGTGACACAACATTGCTGTGTAATTAGATGAAATATAAAATGAATATACCCAAAAACTACAAATATTAGGACAGCAAAGCTAAAATAAGCTTGCCCTATTGGGCAGGTTTGTGTGTGTGTGTGTGTGTGTGTTACACAGTGTGTTAACAGAACAAAGTCAATTCACTTAAACATTTGTGAGGGGCTCTGGCAAAAGCAGGCGCTTCTTGGCAAGGCAGGCACCGAGCTGAATTGAAGCCAAAAAAATCAATTCCCTTTCAAAATCTCACTTTTTAAAAAACATGATACTCTTCGACCTCAACTTGGCATCATCTTAACACCTGTCTTAGGGAGAAGCGTCTGCTCCTGATATATTAATGTTAACGTTAAGTGTCGCCTCCATTCATTTAATGAATAAAAAAAGACACTTAGCTTTCACTTCCTCAAAGATAGATTGATATTCCCACTAAAAGGTTGCTTTTGAACCATGCTTTTGTATCCATTCAGAAACAAAGTCCAAGAACGATGAAAAATTGACCCAGTTTGCCATTTGTTTTGAAAAACGTCCCATTTGAGAAGCACTAAAAGCCTCCCCGCAAAATCCCACATTCGATCATCTACCTCAGTAAGGTAAAGGTATGTTGAATGAATCAATTTCATTTTAAAATGCCATAACTGGGCCTCTGGTTTTCATAAAACATTAAGTCAATTAATTTTTTTTTTTTTTTGCGAGAATAACCTCTTTTTGCCAAGAGCCCTTACACTTATGCAAAAAAAAAAGATCTTCTCAAGTCCAGTCAAGACAAACCAACAATTTATTTTGTTTGCATGCAATAGTATTTTTTAGTTAGAACTACAACCAGCCAAATCTCTCTGTCACATCACGTGTATAGCTGAATAAAAAAAAACTCACTATGACGTGCATATGACGGATGAACAGTGAAGCCGATTTCAAGCCCTCTACCAGAGTAAATGTGCAAACGTTTCTTGAGATGTGGAAACGATTGTGGACTTCCTGGGGAAATTAAGAGAGTACCTCATGGCACTGAGCTAAACAAATCACATTGTATGGAACTTATTATGGTGCAATAAAAGCCAATTTTCTTAACATACACCATTTCAGTAATGGTTTTTGCAATGGAAGGAAGTGTCAGCAAAACAAGTAGTTCTGACTGACAGTGCTAACCAAAGGACAAAGCTTCATGCATTTTATTTTTTTGACTTTGTCTGTAGATATTTTTACGATTTATGAGTGTCTGAGAGGGACAGAGTGACAGACTGTTATTTTCTTTTACTTGCAGCTACTCAGAAGCATGACAGCAAAATAACCATGACCACAAAGAAGTTTCAAAATAATGTAGTGCCATCTGCCAAATGCTTTGTGTTTTTTCTCAGGTGTTCACACGCTATGGGAAATGCTACACGTTTAACTCGGGTGAACTTGGCCCGCCACTGGTCAGCGTGAAGGGGGGGATGGGAAACGGACTGGAGGTCATGCTGGACATTCAACAGGACGAGTACTTACCTGTGTGGGGAGAGACAGGTGAGAGAGTCTAATAATAATAACACAACCCCATATCAGAAAACGTTGGGACTGTATGAAAAATGCATGTCGCAATCTTATATTGACTTTAATTTCATTGCAGACAGTCCTGAACCTTTTTGGTCTGGTCAACTTCATTTAATTTTTTTAATAAACATCCATTCTTTCAATTTATTCCTGCAACGCATTTCAAAGAAAGTTAGAAATGGGTAGATGATGTCCAGTTTGTCAACATATATGTGAGAAAATTACTGAAATGTTTCAAAGTCATTTACCTCAAAGGAATATTGGGAAGGATTTACATATTTCTCCCTCTACAGTGCATAATGTAACGATTTAAACGATTTAAGGGTTCGCAAGGAATTTCAGTGCGTGAAGGCCAAGAGCGCAGGCTTAAGCTAAGCGCCTGTGATCTCTGAATCCTCAGACGGCACTGCATCAAGAACGTTGTTCTTAATGTACACTGTTATACAAGCTGTGGACCGGCTTACTTTACATTGGATCAAAGCCTCATACACTGCTCAACAAAAATTAGGGGATATTTCAAAATGAAATATCCAATAATTAAATATCCCCTACTTTTTGTGAGCAGTGTATCTTCAGTGTTGTCCCATGAGAAGATATAATAAAATTATATAAAATACAATAACAGAGTGCTTCACTACAGCGACAAACAACAGTAGTAGTAGCAGTAATAAACAAAAATCCTGACACTGGATATTGATACTGAAATCTTTCGGACTCTCTTTCTGTGTTGCTTTCATATTTACTTGATTCGTCTTCTCTGTGATTTCTTTTAGATGAAACATCTTTTGAGGCTGGGATAAAAGTTCAAATTCACAGTCAGGATGAGCCTCCATTCATTGATCAGCTGGGTTTCGGGGTTGCCCCTGGTTTTCAGACGTTTGTGTCCTGCCAAGAGCAGAGGGTGTGAAAATGATCCGAAATTCCTTTTTATTCTGCTAAATGACAAACGTAAATATAAATGCATTTGATATGTGTGTTTGTATATACCTGTGTGTTCATTGTGGTTTATTTGGAATTCTTATCTGGGAGTCAGCTGGTGTATCTGCCCCCTCCGTGGGGGACTTGCAAGTCAAGGCCGCTGAACTCGGACTTCTTCAACGCTTACAGCATCGGCGCGTGTCGTGTCGATTGCGAGACGCGATACCTGGTGGAGAACTGCAACTGCCGCATGGTGCATATGCCAGGTAGGCTTCAGTATTCCTGGTTGGATTTTTAGATTGCACAAGTAAACGTGTATGCCTTAAGATGTGATGGACATTAAACTAAGATCCAGATCACAGATTATGATTCGGGTCGAATTCTGGTTGATTGAGAAAGCTTTTAAAAGCACACTGGGTCATTAATTGTAATCAATTAACAATTAATCAACAAGAACTGTGTCCGTAGCTTCTAGATCTGGAGTGCAATGGGAAACAGATATTTAACAGGTATTTTATAGTGTGCTAGGGTTGTTTTCGTGCCAAAAGGTGAACTCCCATTCTGTCTTCAGTTGTCTAGCACAGGATTACAGTTTTCCTCAAGGAATTTGAGTGTATTTCTCAGTAAGGTTTAGTAACAATTAAGCAAACAAGATCATCGGAATCAAATTATTATAAGGCCTCATTCTGATGCTGTTGTTTTGTATTGTAAGCAGTACAAAACTGATCAAATTCTTGTCCATTACAGAATCCCATAAAGCCTCCTAAAAACCCAAACTCATTCTCAGCCAAGCTGAAGCATGTTAATGGTAAGGTTGACTTGACTCTAGTAGAGTTGACTCTAAATTGCATCACTAATATAAACTTGTGTGTAATATAAATCTTCTATAGAAGAGCCTTGTTCTTTAAGGTTCAATAAACGCATGATGTTTCCAAACTTAGTGAGTAATCTTGTTAAATAATCGCAAACTCAACATTGCCCACAATAATCGTGTCTATGCGTGTAGTCTCCTTTAATCCTTGTGTGGCACTTTTTCCAAAAGAAGGTAAACAATGTTTCTTGCCACCCTACCATAAACAGCATTGTGTAAAGCTCAGGAGATTGTTACACGCACAAACCAACCAATCTCAACTATAAAACATTTGTAAGTTCTTCAAAGTTGGGAGTAGCTTTTTTGTTTAATATTCCCATGGATCTGTAATCAAGTATGGAAGAAGGGCTTAATGTGTGCAGCGTAGTATTAGTGCTGAACGTATTAACAACTGTGACGCCCATGGGCGTTTCCAGCAACCTTACCACTGCTATCAGGCTAGCACCTCCGTCTGAACTCTGTTCACGTACTTAGACACACCCAGGACTCATAATTTTCTCATTATTTGCACTCCCTCCTTGCTCTGTTTCGTCGCAAAGTCTCATGGTTGCTTCCTCGCCGTTCCTGGCTCCTCGTTTTATGTTCGTGATTGTATTTTAGTTGATTACGTTTACTTGCCGTTTTGACTTTGGTTTCCTTACCCCGTCCATGTTCCTTTTCTCATTCTCTCGGAACTTTGTTTATACCTGCCGTTTTTAAATAAATTCCTGCCTACAACTGACCGCCGCGTGTCTCCGCTACTCCCACTTCGCGTTACAACGACACTCAAGAAAAGTCGCTGAAATCTTTTTTTTTCCATCTACTTACTTGTGTCTTTTTGCAGCATTTTTCTAAAGCTTTTTTTTTTAAAAAAAAAACATATCAAACCATGGGGAAATCTATGCCTTCCCAAACAGTAGTGATTTTTATTCTCTTATATTATAAGTGATCAAAACCACAAGAACTGATCTCAGATGGGGGCCAATTTGCCTGGTTTGTGACTTTGAAGGTGATTGGTTGTACCTGAGCAAGTTCACTATGGGTACTATGAAAGGGCTGATTATTAATCCAAACATTTTAACCAAACATCCAAGTATTTTGTTCATTCCATTGTAATACTTTTTAAATGGCATTTTCAGTGTGATGTTAAAGGTTACATTGTGTAAATAAAGCGAGATTTAATTTATTAAAGTAGCCTGTTTTAATGTGACAGAATATGATGTTATTCTGTAGCCACTGTATGCCATGCGTTATTAAACTGATTATGCTACATAAAAGGCATAGCCGTTTCCTTGACCACACACTGGCCACTCCACTGACACTTTAGCAAGAATTTTAAATGAAAATGCCTTTGGCATCATGTCTGCTTAAAATAAAACGTGATGGTCTTGGTGAAAAAGGTTTATTGAAATGTTTATTGAGTGCGACTGAAGTATTTGAACCTGTTGTACTGTTCCTTCAGGTGATGCGCCATACTGCACTCCTGAGCTGTATAAAGAATGTGCAGACCCTGCCCTCGGTATGAACCATGCATTATTATCAGTGCTGGAGAAGTAGGTTTCTCTTATCTTTATGCATACAGGCAGTTCCATGTCTAAGGTCCTCTCATACCTTACGGGTTCACATTTTGAGGTCTAACTTGAGACTTGAACTTTTTATGTTTTTTTTCATTTGACCTTTACCTCCCACACCTCAAACTACAGAACCATTGGAACTTCTTTAGCTTCACCCCAGATGTTCACACACTTTCTGCATGTACAATCGGAATGATTTATATTCTGTTTTTTATATTATTTATTGTCTCTGTGATTAGTTGATTAACATGAATCCAAATTGCATTGTATAGAATTAATTTGATTGTTGATGTAAACGGCTTATTTCGGCATTTTCAGCTTTTCTGGTGGAGCGAGATAACGACTACTGTCTGTGCGAGACGCCGTGCAACACCACCCGCTACACAAAGGAGCTCTCTTTCGTCAAGATCCCCAGCAAAGCTTCAGCCAAGTACCTCGCCAAAAAGTTCAGCAAGTCTGAGAAGTACATCACGTAAGTTCTTGAGCTGCTTTAGTCTTCAAAGCTATAGGGTTGAGAGACGAATTTGCACTAAGCACTAAACCTATGAAACTGAATGTGCAGTGGTATTCTCTGTCTTACACGCGGTCAGTCAGGCTACATAAAGGTTTCCATTCCATATATTTAACATCGCTTTTACCTTTAAATGGTAAATGAGGTAAGTAATGACAGACACAAGGCTACATCAATACCCAAGGTAACTAGTCATACATACTATGAGTAACCAGAGTAAACTCACAATGAGGACATTAATAAATCAATAGCACATCTCAAGTGGCTCAGCAAGTTAAGACTGTAGTCCCATGGTTCCCAACCTGGGGTCCGGACCACCTCAGGCTTTTGTCTGCTCTGAGCTGCTCTGAGAATGACAAAATAAAATTTGCATATTCATTTTTTCTCTCACTGTCTTATCCTCTTTCATATTATTTCAAATGTATTTAATACACTTACTGTAAAAATATCTGTATATAAAATTGCTTGTTTGAGTTAAGGTAAATGTTTAGCTCTCTTGAAAAGAGAAAAGGAGCTAAAATGGAAAAGAAACTATATATAGACCCAAAAGAAAATTGAGGTTAATGCTTGCCAGTAAAGATTTGGCTCCTCAGATCATCACTCCAGCAGCTCGGGCAGTGTGTCATTCCAAAGTTCTCCTGTACCAAGACCCAGTGTCTAATCAGACCACACCTATCTGCCTGAGACAGTACTGCTTGCTGAGTTTTGCAGCAATCTGAAATTTCCATTTCTTATTTAACATTATTTTATGTGATAAATCTGTGAGATACGTATAACGAACATTTACAAGCTTTTATCTGATATTAAAAAAATGCATCCTACCTACTTTTAGCACTTCACAGGTATTGAAATCTGATCATTCTGATATGTAGCCAGTCGACCTTCTTCTGTTTTCTTCCTTAGATATGTGTGTATTGTAGCTACAGTAACCATGTGTTCTTTTTAGCATTAAGCCTCATAGTTAAAAAACTAAAGAAGCAAAACTTGGATGCCAAAAACATCTTGGCAAAATGCCTTCATTTGATTTAAGAGTACAGCTTTGCAATTAGTTATTTTACCAGACCGTAGCTTTAATGTAGATTATTTTCTGTATTAACACTCAAATGCTCTCAATATGTATTGTTAGTGAGGGGCCGACCACTTTTTTTATTTTTTTTTAGAGACAACATTCTGGTGCTAGACGTCTTTTTTGAAGCCCTGAACTATGAGACCATCGAGCAGAGGCAAGCCTATGAAGTGGCAGGACTGCTGGGTAAGTTAAAAAAATACAGACTATGTAATGAAATACTCTGATGATCATTTAATTTTATGCTTTAGTCTGTTACTACTGCACTTCCCAGAACTCTTCGTGCAGATTTAATGGCACACATAAACGTTCAGTTGTATGCTAATGACCATAGACTTTGTTAGTAATTTATAAACACATCTAAGGAAAATACTCATATTCCAGACAGTTTTATCTACTGCTAACTAAAACAAATCCCCTGTGGAATCACCTCACCTCACTGCTACTACTTTAGTGAGAGACTTACTAGTTACTTTACCATTACCATAATTACCATCACCGTCATTTACCATACCAAGATATAAAAACACGTAAAAGTAGCAAAGCAGAGACACACATGGATGTTTAGATAGTTGCCATTATTAGTCATGCCATGTCAAATCATGTGAGATTTATTTCTATAGCACTTTTTACGGAGAGCAGCTATACATTATTAGACTATTCACTTATGCCAATCCCAAACTGAGCAAGCCTAGGGTGAAAAAAATCCCTAATTTTTATAAGCAGAAACCTTGGGATGACCAAGACTCAAAAAGGGGCCCAGCATCTAATTTAACTAATTTATCTAGGCATATAAGCTTGTAGTAGTAGTAATATTCAGTAAATATTAACAAATAAGTGAAGTATTGAACAAAATAGGTGCTTATTGGCGATTAATTTGTCCGTTACACAGAGTCACTTTAGGATCTTGAGTCCTCAGCAGGAAAAGACCTTGAAGGCACATCGTGCCCTGGCAACAAAAGGGTTAGGGAGAGACACCTCTGGTGTGGCCCGGGCATGGTGGGACTGGATTCTGATGACTAAAACATGTACAGTGATTTAGAGTGTTTTGAGTGTGTGGGCTGGAACTGGTAGTGGGACTGTGTAATTTCAGAATCGTAGGTTAGAGGACCACTGGAGATGCTCTACACTCCTTTGCTCCTCAACCTTTTATGGACACAAATCATGATTATAATCACTTGTTTGAAATCACATTATAAAATTAGCTTTTTACCTCATTACTGGCCATAGATTTCCCAGTCCCAACTTTTGGAGTGTATTCAAGCCTGAAATGTAAGCATGGAAGTTTATTATCGAATGAAATGAAGTTGACTAGAGAAAACATTACACATTCTGGGTTCATACTATGTGAACTGATACTGAACTGAAAAGTCATTTAGGTCATTTAAGAAGCATTGTTTTTGTTTTTGGTAAAGGCATTTTAAGTACCATCCCAACCTACTTTACAGTAATTTCAACATACTTTTTTTTTGCAATTACGAAATAATAATGTCCTCTGGAGTCTATTGCTGACTTTAAAAAGGCGACTAAGAACTCACCCTCTTCGCTCAGCAATAAAGTACAAAGCGAAAAAGAACAATTTAATATTATTATATTTTTTAAAAGTGGTTTGTTTGTGGATTTGCCTCCATCAAATCCTAACAAGAGGTTAGTTGGATTGTATTTTTGGGTTATTTCTTATTAGTACTATTATTAGGTAATGTCTACTAAGTGAATGCAAAGTACTTCTGTAAGTCGCAATGTGCATGTAAATACAGACTGAGTCAAAAGTCACACAGCACATCGCGAGCTGCATCGTTGACTTTTCCCAAGGGCTACCAAAATCATTGCTGTGGTTTCTTGGTCGATAACGGTTCATCAGACGATCACTACGTTTCTTGTCGTCCAGAGTCCCGGTTTCTCTGAATTTGGCTATGAGGGGTAACAGTGCTGTGGGAAATTGGTGATCTTTGTGGGTGTCGGTTGTTGAAGTCTGAGACAATGATGTTCCCCGAACATCAGAATGGTCAATTCCATCTTCAGTTACCTGTGATGAAAAACAGGTTCTGTGTTTATAACTTTTGAACAGCACAGAGGTGACTGCCAAGGTGTTAAAAGACGATATACACTGCTCACAGAAAATGTAATCAGGAGATTTCATTATGAGATATTTCATTTTGAAGTATCCCCTTATTTTTTGTGAGCAGTATATTAAATATATATTTCCAAACAGAGGAATTGTTTTGTGGAATTAGTAATCTAATTGGTATATCAATTGTATCAATGTATATTAACACTGTTTTCATGTTCTGACACGAATGAATTTGTTAATGTAAAGATTTTTTAAATATTTCTTTCAAGACTGCCTTTCTTACATAGTCTCGTACTTTTTGACAGCTCTGGTGGTCGGCCTTAGGTACAGTTTTGCAACAGCTTTTAATCCCTGTTATGTTTACATCCAGCTTGGATACACAGAATTGATTCTGGGGCCTTGTCAGTATTTTTTATTGTATACAGATACGGGATGATGGGAAGCATTTATTTGTTGCTGACTTTTGTGTTTTTAGGTGATATCGGTGGACAGATGGGATTGTTCATTGGAGCGAGCATCCTAACCATTCTGGAGCTCTTTGACTATCTGTATGAGGTATGCTCACAAGCTTTAATTAATTAAAAATACTCTAAATACTATAAAATAATTTTAAAAAACGTATTAAAGAAAATGTGCATTGTTTTCACTTCAGAAGAAAATCTAAAAGATCGAATCATGAACTCTCATGAATCGATTGTGAGTAGACTTTCATCCATCCATTTTCTAGCACTTTCGTTACTTTAATCTACATGGGGCCAGCCGGTGCCCACCCGGCAACTCTGGGCGACCTGGGAGGAATAACCGTAGACGAGGTGCCAATCCATCATAGGGCACACATACAATCACACACTAGGGGCCACTTTAGAAACACCAATTAACCTAGCACACATTTCTTTGGACTGTGGGAGGAAACCGGAATACCTGGAGTAAACCCACGCAGAGACGGGGAGGACACACAGACTCCAAACAGAAATGTAAATGTAATGGGGCCTCATGTCCAGCAATTTATATGAACTAGTATTATTATTATGTTAAATAGAATTATTTAAATTATGCTTAAATATTGCAGTTTTTTAAGATTTAATAATAAAAGAGGCCTGGAGCCAGAGTTTGCCAGACCGTATTTATGGCGTTGAAAGAAAATCCCCATATCATCTCACCAAATGGTCTAACTAGAAAATTGTAACTATTAATCTCTTTAAGCTCTAAGGAATTTCCAGTGATTTTCCTTGATTCCATATTTTAGCTCAGAAAATGCATGGTTATGGTTTTAATTTTCAAGTGTTGTCTGTTTATATATCTTAAGCTGTGCCTTGAAACATTTGAACTCAGTCATTTGCTCATTTTAGGACTTTTAACACATTTTACAGCATGTGCTTATTCACTGACTTATGTAGTCCCTCTTTTCACTCATGTACTGTGCAGATTAACGTTCTTTTTTCGAGGCTGAATGACATTGCTCCATCCTCAGGTCTTCACAGGCCTCAGATTAAAATACTCATTACATTTTCCAGTTTTCTTTCTACGCTTTCTTTCCCCCTTAACAGCTTAGTGTCCCCTTTTCCTCCAACACAGTCATCTTTTATTTTCATAGCTAAGTTTTTCAACCTTTCAATCTCTTTGTAGCTTATTCAGAAATACACATGCCATACCAGTATCTATGACATCCATAAAATGGCATTATCTGGCCTAATATGCTCTGATGTTCAGAGGTGGCAAAAAGACAGACACGAGTGAAGAAAGAAAGTATGAAGATTAATGCAGGACGCTACAGCTCATCTTATTGTGGGTATGAACAGACTAGAATTCACTTAGATAAACAAGAAAACAGTTCCAGACAGCCACTGTGAGCTTTAGCACCATTATTCTTCAGCTTTTCAGATTTATCCCATCAAATATTTCCTTTACCATCCATGCTTTTATGGTCAGCATGTTGCTTGCACTCTGCTCTGCTACTAGCAGGATGAGGTGTTTGACAACCGAGCTCTGATTGGTCAGAAACAAGGACAGACTCTGATTAAATATTTTACGCAGCGTCACATTCTGACAGTTTCGGACTGGGTGAAGGAAGGCATTAACGTAAGCATGTTGTTTTTAAAACTTGCCGTGTGCTTTTTTTGCTTGTAAAAACCGGGACACTATGTGAAAAGGCCTTTAGACGTCCCGGCTTGAGTCGCCGCTTCTGTTGCCCTCTGTTACGTTTCAGTCTGGCCTCATACTCGAGGACTTACTAAAGCACAAATGTATTTGTCTCATCAATTAGGAGCTCAGTCTCAATCTGCCTCTGCACCTTTCTCCTTACAACAAGGTGGCGAAGTACAAGCTGTGTCGCTGTTCAGACAAGAAACAGAACAACAGCGCGGCTCATGACACGCCCATGGGACTCAGCGAGGTCAAATGTCACGTCAGCAAATTTCATTAAAGCTTCCAGTCAGCGATACTGCAATTTTCCTGAGACCCAACGGGATGCCGAAAAGGACTTCTGCTGCTGTCAATGGTCGGCGCTGTCTGTTTAGGCTTTCAACGATTAATCACTTCTAGTATGTAAAGTCCAGTGCACTCAAAGAATGTGAGAATTTTTACTACAATTAAAACCAGACAATCATACAACTCCAGATCCAAATCTGCAGATATAGCGTACAGGCAACTGAAATATTTGATGAAGATATTTTGAGAGAAGCACCCATGGGTGTATTTTCAAGTGTGTACCATGAATCTATTTTAAATTTAATTCTGGGTACAGATTTTTGCATGTAAACAAGGTCACTTCAGCACTGAAGCTGCAGTGTGTCCGTTTTGGGGGGATTTGGCGGCCTCTCTGGTTGACGTTTGTTACTACAAGCGACTTGCCTGTTTGTGTTTTATTTATGATGTTTTTTGTCTCAGTGATTGTAGGACTAATGTTTTTTTCTGAACTCTTTTAATGTACGTCGTCTCTTTTGATGGTGTTTGCTGCGATGCGTTTGAAATCTAGAGTGGTTTGTTTATTGAATGAACCTACATACAGTATTACATAAAACATAAAACAGCAATCTGACCATACAAGCCTTGATCTTTCTCTGTTGTCTGGTTTAATAGCTTGAAGTGCTCTCTCTCTCTCTCTCTCTCTCTCTCACACACACACACACACACACAAACTGGAGCTACAGCCTTTGCATGCGAGCTCTCTCGTGTATACGATGTAACGTCTGTAAGCATGTTTGTCGTAAGAGATGCACAGCATGTAGGAGGATGTGTGATTGTGTGTGTCTGCAGGGGTGCTAGCCTCAGTCTGTACCGTGCACGTCTGCGTATGCGTGTATGCCCATGCATGTGCGTATACTTGTGTTGAGTAGCGGTCCATGTTCTGCAGGGCGGATACGTGTTTTTAAACGACAGATTAGCTTATTTTCATAGCTTACTGTGCAGCCTAACTTTGCATATAGACTGACCTACATGTTTTCTCCTATACTCCATACTGCTGTATGCCTTATGGGGATTTTGCATCTTTCCAGCTCTTTGTCGATCATGATGATGAGCTTTAGTTTAGTTATTGTGTCATTTTAAGGTTTGTGTTTTTAAATGAAAATGCAGAGAATATTAACATTTGGTATTATGTATTGATTTAATGTCGTGTTGTACTGTATGCCATTTGCAAAATAAATAAGTGGACTGATGCACTTTTTTGTGTTTCGAAGTATTAGTCTTAGTCCTGAGTATTGGTGTTACGATTGCAGCGTCGTGACGTAATGCAAACATGGAACCGGTGGGACGATGCATCGTTTAATTGGATAATCTGCAATTCCAGTTTAGAACACTAGATGGCGTGTGAAACTTAGCTGCATATCCCATTCTCAGTGAGAATCCTAATTTTGTTTTTAATTGCAGGGGACAGCAGTTGCTTTGCGTTTCAGTTTTCTTACCCGAAAAGTACGCATTATTATTCATCATACATATAATGGAATGTTTTCCCCCTGTTTGTTTAATATATTTTGGAGGTACAGCAAGATAAGTTAAGATAAGGCTTTTATCGCCGTTGCACGATTGTAAAATGAAACTAGGATTGCTGCTGGTTTTTTTTTCCTAAAATTTGTTTTCGAAAACGTGTTTTTTTCAGGATATTTTGAAATATCCATACATTTTTGGGAGAAGTGTATTACATAGAGAAATCAAAAACCCTCAAAATATGAGAGAGGACGTGCATTCCCAAAGCCAGCTCCCTCCCCTCCCCTCGTACAATTGTACTGAAACGTTTCTTTATAGAAGAGCATTGTTCTACACCAAAAGAGGCTTTTTCATTGCCAACAAGGTTCACATTGTCAAAAGTTATTAACTTAAAGCTTAAGTAGCTTTCCTCAAAAAATGACAGTTAGAAATAGTTCTGCTTAACTGAAATGGCTGGTCTACAAAGACTTGATTTTTATAAAAGATTATTGTAACTTGGCCTGCAGTTAAACTCAGAACAGTAAACACGTATACACAATCCCATCAGGCACTTACAACAAAAAAGTACATTTCATATTGGATGAAAAATCACTCTAAGACATGATATCTGATGTGGAGTTTCATTCCAACCAAGCACTGGTTAAACCTAACATGTCTTAAATAATCAGCTGATTTTACTCTGTATAGAAAGTGATCGGGATGTGACATGATGCAGTCTACACATTTCTATGAAGAAATGGATGTAGTTTTTTTTAGGTTAAACTTGAATAAATCTGATATGTCCTGGAAATTCGTGGTGTTGATGATCACATATATGATAAGGGTGACTGGAGGAAAAATAACAATCCAAAACATCACAATCCTTCAAGTAAGGTCAAATGTATTTTTAAAGCACTTTATACAAAAGAACAATTGCTTTATAAATATTTAGACCCACAGTCCCAATTAAGCATGCCTAGGGCAATAGTGACCAGGAGTAATGTGTGTAACTGCCTAATGTGATCAGGAAAAAACCTTGGGAGGACCAAGACAAAATTACCTAAATAATAAATGTGATTATAGTTTAAATACACTGAAATGAGGAGACATTTTAAATGGAGATTATAATTTAAGAAAATATAGACTATAATCAATTAAAGAGAGAATACAATATTATGACTACTATAATAAACCAGAATATAAAACTATAAAATATAATACAATATAGTATAAAGCATATAATAAATCTAAAATAAAATTAAAATTTCAGCTCAAATATATATATATATATATATATATATATATAAAATAAATTATATAATATAATAAATTATTATATAATTATAATATGTTCATTTTGAATACCCCCTAATTTTTGGAAGCAGTGTACATTATAAGGACAAATGCTTATGGGTACCTAAGAAATGGGACTGTGGTAGCCTAGAAGTTAAGGTACTGGATTATAGACCAGAAGGTCCGGGGATCAAATCCCACCTCTACTGCAGTTGGGTCCCTGAGAAAGGTCCTTAACCCACAATTGCTTGGTTTGTAAGACTGTATGAATTAAAGTTGCTCTGGATAAGGGTGTCTGCTAAATGACATAAATGTATGGAGACTTTGTATTTGTACACTTTATTTTGGAACATGACAGTGATGGCCAGCTTCTGATGTTATAATAAGCCCTGGTTTTCTTTTGGCATTCCAGTGCATTCCCAAGGGGTCTGACGGAGTCAAGGTTCCGTGCAAGCCAGCCAAGTTCTTAATCAGTTGTGGCAAACCAATTATCAGTGAACTTTGTGTAACTTTGTTGTTGCAAGTGGACTTTGTTTACTTGGCTTTTTTAATGTTGCTATCGGCATACACAAGGTCATATTCATACTTAAGTTAATCTCACGCCTAGCCATATATGTGTATATACACACAATTCAGTGCCAATTAAGAGTAATCAATTAACCTAAAGCTCACGTCTTTGGACTGTGGGAGGAAACCATATTAAACCCACACAGACAGTAGAAGGACCCAGGCTGCTCCACCCTGGGATTGAACCCAGGACCTTCTCACTGTAAGGCAGTGGTGCTACCCACCAAGCCACCGTGCCACCTGTTAGAAGTGGAAAAGTGTCATATTGGGAGTCACTTGGGTATCAGAACAAGCCTTTTCTACTCCCACTGTTCTCCAGAAATGTTCATTTTATATTATGAATGTATTACAAGTGAGTGTTGCAGAAAAAGCAGAGCTCAGTAATTGGAAGGAGTGGCAACAAAAAGTTGTCTTCATAGAGTATCTTTTATCTGGTAAATATAATATCTTCACCTCTAGTCAGAAATAAAACTTGTCAGTACATTTTTTTTGTCATTATTTGGTTTTATATTGGACAATAGATAATTTAATAGATTATCTGTTTCATAGCTGTGGGGTAGTCAAATAGGACAACAATTTGCTTGCCCTCCACCACAGTGGCCACTTTGGCTGTAACCGGAGGACCCGATGGTGTTTCCCGTCCAGATCAGGCAGCACACAGGAAGGATTGATCGTGTCTGAGGGAGGAGGCTGGTCAGGGGTTCATCCTCCAGCGCTGCAACAGCAATCCGTGCCAGGTCTGTGATGGAAAGGCATTATGCCGTCTAGGATACACACCAGACAACCGTTCTCCCAGAATCCACCAGAACCTGGCACAAGACCAGCTGTATGGTTAAAGGAGTAATGTGGAGACAATCCTGATGATTACAAATTAAGATAAATTGATTTAATAATAAAAAAATGAATTGTTTTAAAAGATTTGTTATAGCTTTGATATCTTAATGCGCGATAATATTTATTCAATTTAATTTCACAACAGAATGCAAAGAGTTTTTTTTTCTGCACCAATCAATAATGCTTCTTACAAATTCATACAAACGTAGAGCTTCACAAGCAGAGCACTTAGGAACTTGTTATAGTGAAAAGAAAATTGTGTTTTTAAGTTAAATTGAATTTCTCGAGTTAAGTTAAGATAAGGCTTCTTAAGCAATAACCTTTATAATAGGGATATTCTGTGTTTATTTCTGCATTTTCTGTATGGGATTACACACTATGTTCTGTGAGAGTCACAATGTTTTATGTTACTGTAATATGAACATAAATGTGATTTTTTTTTTAAAGAAAACAGCATACAAACAATAGGTAAATGCATCAGAGCTTCCATTTCTAAACTGTTGCTCCTGATGGGTGAGTACCCAAAATGTGACCTTTTACACTAGGACTGCATTTACCATCAAAGAAAATGAGCTGTTTGGGATTTCGGAAAAGAGGTTACATGCAAATAAGTATCATTTCATTCATTTGTTTATCCATATTGCTCATTGATAATAATAATAATAAAGAGGTGCTGGATCCATATAAGTTAGTTCCAGAATTCTTGTGCTCCAAATACAAGAGCTACTGGATCTTGTTCTGGCAGGATCCAGCTCAAATAAAGCACCGGTTCTCAAGCAAGGCCCTTAAAGCACAATGGCTTGGATCATAAGAGTATCAGCTGTATGACTAAATATACATTGTTCACAAAAATGAGTATGAAGAGGATGCCATAAGAACTGATCCTGTTCATGCCCCATCACTGTCAGTGTGTTTTGGCAGTCTTGGGTGTGTCACGACTGACGACTGCGCAGGCGTGCCTTGATTGTGCACACCTGTCCCGGATCAGCGAGGACTCTTTATAAGCTTCGCCCGTGTTCATGCTGTGCGAAGCTTTCTTTGTTACACTTTATGGTTTTGTTTTTTGTTTTGTTTTGTTTTGTTTTGTTTTGTTTTGTTTTGTTTTGTTTTGTTTTGTTTTGTTTTGTTTGGTTTGGTTTGGTTTGGTTTGGTTTGGTTTGGTTTGGTTTGGTTTGTTTGGTTTTGGATCTTCCATTGTTGTTTCCAGTCTTTGATCCTGCCCGCTTGTTGTTTCGTTATGTTTAGTTCTGTTTTAAGTTCCGTTTATTTGGTTTCTATAAACCTGGTTGTCTGGCACGTCGCGTTTGCCTCCGACTCCTTTAACGTTCGTGACACAGTGATCATACACCCTACTTAACAGTCAATGTAGAGGCACTCTCGTCTAGTTTAACATGCTTCTGTTCACACTCATAAATATATCACTTTCTACTCAATCCCCATATTGATTTTGCACTTCATTTGCATAATGGAACATCTTTCTTTGGATTTTCATTTGTTTTTTCTTTATCTTCTTTAATGAAATTACAAAATATTTTGTGAGTAGTGTACCTGTACATCTCACAGATGTTGGGTTAGATAAAATGGATCAAATAAAATTCATTCTGTCCAAATTTCTCTTCTAACCATTTGTTCATTTATTTCATTGCTTTTACAATTTCCTTGCATTTGCCTACTCAAACTAAAGACAAAAGGAATGTAACATAAACTAATTTAAAGTATTCAAGTGACTTGTGAAGGCTAATTTAACTGTAAAGTGTCATTTTAGCACATTAAAACAGCCTACCAAGAGTAATTGAAATGGCCAACTTTTACCTTTAATCTTATTCATTTTTTCACTATTGAATCCTGGTCAGGGTCACGACTGCCTATGCCAAGGAGCCAAGGACTCACAGGGTACAGACAAGTATGTATGCTTAAACATGAGCTGTTTTTCGCAGTGAGATTATTATAGCTACTGGTACAGTATATATCCTTAACTGGAACGATGAGTTTAGACTTTAGGGTCTGATCAATTGAAAAAAATGCAGCCTGCTCTATTTTTACCATCTAAAATTACCTCTTGAGGTCAAGAGGTGTACGTTTTAGGATAAGTAAGTGTATTTATAAGTAAACAATTCACCTACTAAGAGTGGGCGGGCAACTGTCGCAAGCTAAACATCCAATCAGAGTGAAGGGGTGTGGTTTGTGTATGGCAGGCAGAGCAAACACTCATTGGACAGCCGGCGTTGCAAACTGCTTCAGCTTGACAATGAACTGTGTGTGAGTGAGTGTGTGTCTGTGTGTTTGTTTGTGTGTGTTTGTAGACGTGATGGCATCTCCAAAGAAAGTGTGTATAGTCGGCTCCGGCAACTGGTAAGAACTGTGAAAAGTTTTATATTTCAAGCTCCCGAGTCAAAATGGGAACAGAATCAAATTCTCACATAATTTTTTTTTTCTAGAATTAAATTTTCTGTAATCAAATAAAATGTTGAGGCTATATGTATTTGTGAACTTACTAAACATTACTGTGGAAAATGACATGAGAATAACCTAAAATGTAAAATAATAATATGTTGAATGCAAATGAATGTAAATCAGCACAAACGAGTGAAAAAGTTACACGTTCAATACACAAATACTGTAGTCAGAATGTGTGGCTCATGTTTGGTAAAACAAAATACCAAAAAAGCAGAATGCGTTTTTACAAAGCCTTACTTACAAAGTCATTTGTTTATCACATAAACCAGCACCAGACTAACACTGAACACGATAAATCAACTTGGACCAACTTGCATGGTCTTGTTTTTGACCAGCATGGCAACATCCAAATAACAACACGTTGTTTTTTAATAGGGTAAACAGATATACAACAGATATTGACAAGAACGACATTGCTACGGTGTTTTTGTTTTTTGCTGTTAATGAACACAAGTTTATTCATAATTAACATTTACCTATAAATTAATTAACATATTTGTTGATAACATTTATGTTGATTATGAAAGTACCCTGAAAATGTGTTAAACTGAATATAGGCAGATTGTGTGGTAAAATTGTGTGGTATGTACTGTTCAGTCATGTGCCAGACATGTTGTCAAACCATGCAGTGACACTAATTTGTGTGTTTTTATGCGGCGCAATCTGCTGTCACGCAGTAATGAGTAATGTGGTGTAAGTAAGCAGCAGAAACGTATTACGAACAACATGGAAGATCAACCAGGTAAAACAGCGATTCACTTAATAAGTGAATGAGAAGTAGTTTATATAGTTATTGGTTCGCCCATGAAGGACGGGTCCCCTGTTAAGTCTTGGTCCTCCCAAGGTTTCTTCCTACCATTTTAGGGAGTTTTTCCGTTCCACTGTCGCCCTGCTCAACTTGGGATTGGCCTTTTAGATAATTGTATTACTGTAAAGCTGCTTTGAGACAATGTTACGTTGTAAAAAACACTATATAAATAAAATTCAAATTGAAAATTGAAGTTAGGGAAGGTATACAGGTAGTGAGGGGACAAACAAAACAGTCTCTAGTCCAAATCTTAGTTAACACACAAACGAGTACATGACTGGTAACATAATTACACACACACGCACATACACACACACACATACATTGGATGCTTACAGCTGCAACATCTGTAATTAAAAGACAGCTATTTATTTCTTATAATAATTTAGGCTAATTGTTAAGACCTCACTTTGGCTTGGATGGTCGTTAAACGAAGCTTACATGTATTACAAAAGTGACCATGATGACCTGAATTCAAAGTCAAAGTCAAATTTATTTATATAGCAGCTTTACAATATTATATTATCTTAAAAGGCCAATCCCAAATTAAGCAAGCCTAGGGTGACAGTGGAAAGGAAAAACTCGGAATATAGCAGGACGAAACCTTGGGAGGACCGAGACTCAAAAAACGACCCAACTTCCATGGGTGGCCTAGATGTTCAATGAAATAATTACGTTGTAGTAATAGTAAAATTAAGTAAATCATACAATTGAAAATAATACTACAATTTAAATTAGTAATAAAAATTAATTTAAATAGATTTAAGATAATGGTTCCTTAGCGGTACGTTATTGAAGGCACATCGTCTCCAGATAACTAAATGATGGAGGGAGTTACTGCACTCTGGTGGGACCCAGGCATGGTGGGACTGGGTTCTGTTGATGAAGACCAGTATAGTGATGCTGAAGTGGAGGAACATCTAAGTGTGCAGTGCTGGAGAGAAAAGAGAAAATCCACCCTATATAAGAGCGAGATGTATTACAATACTTTTACATTACATTACATTACATTGCATTTGGCAGACGCTTTTATCCAAAGCGACTTACAATAGTTAAGTACAAAATA